>CM035151.1:42405112-42627562 GCA_020205615.1 Panax quinquefolius | reverse complement strand
ACTATATTATGCTAAATCCCTAAAAGAAATATTTTTGGAACTGATTTTGTATTTTTCATGAAAATAGTTTAGTTCTGAACATACGAGTTAAATATGTTATGTGAAGTAACAAAATTGGAAAATAGGATTTTATGGCTGAGAATCCTATATGTAGTATATGCATATTTTTGATGAGGATTTGATCATTGGTGATGATATCTTATGAGTATGGCATTTTGAATGATTAAATGCATTATATGGTAAAACGTAAACAATTGAAATAAATTGTTTATAAATTTAAGAAGTGATTAAAATATTGTTATAATATTAATGATATTAGATATAAGATTATTAAGTGATTGATAACATGGGGATATTCTTGAATCCTCGGATAAATTATATTATAAATGTTTAATATTTATCCTTTATCTCATTTGATTGATTCTTTATATCATTGACATGATCCTCATGCTTATATTATGTTGAAAGTCATATGTGGCTCACGTGCATAGATGGACTTAGTATGATTATGACTGGGATTGTTCGGGTATAATCATGACAGTAGTTGAAAACACAATTATCTTTGGTAGTAGTGCATGGATAATTTGTGGTCGTGATACTAATGAATACACGATTATCTTTCGCACGAAAGTGCATGGATAATTTGTGGTCGTGATACTAATGAATACACGATTATCTTTGGCGTGAAGTGCATGGATAATTTATGGTCGTGATACTAATGAATACACGATTATCTTCGCACGAAAGTGCATGGATAATTTGTGCTCGTGATACTAATGAATACATGAATATCTTTGGCACGTAGTGCATGGATAATTGTGGTCGTGATACTAATGAATACACGATTATCTTTGGCACGTAGTGCATGGATAATTCGTGGTCGTGATACTAATGAATATCCTTGGCCTGTAGTGCAGGGATGATTCGATGATATGGATTAATTATTGAGCTGAGTCTCATCAATGAAATATTAATTCATGGATGTGGTAAAAGTCATCTTTGGTCAGAATGCATTGATAGACTTGGTATGATTATGACCGTGGATTGTTTAAGATAATCATAATCGTAATTGAAAACACGATTATCTTTGGCCGCATCTGCATGGATAATTCGTGGTCGTGATACTATTAAGTCGCTGCCTCAAAGATTATTGGTTTTACTGGGTTGTATATCTTTGGCTGTGAGTGCAAAGATGAATTGTTAATGAATATCTTCGGTAGGATTGCGAAGATGAATTTAATATTTTTAACGATAAAGGTATTCATGGTATCCTCACCTCTTTATCATATCAGGTACATACCCTAATTTTGAGGGCGAAATTTCATAAGAAGGGAGGTTGTGAGACCCAACTTTTATAAATAAAGATGAATTTTCTATAAATATTATTTTTGAATATTATGGAATAAATTTGATATAATGTTATAGTTGTAGGTAATATTTATAAATTTTGCAAAGTAAGCAAGTTGTTATAAAATATTTGTTTGGCTCTGGGGAATATTCTTTTTGTCGGGGAATATTCGTGATACGATGGCTCAATCAATTAGTGGACCCTATTAACGGAAGTATTGTCGTAGTTAGAAAACGACAAAATTATCTTTCTATAAAAATAACGGCAGAGGTGTTACCGTTAAAAGCTGTTGAACTACCGGTAGTAAAAAAGTACGATGTCTGGCGTGGTTGCATAGTACCACACGGTATCGATTATTAATGCTTACGTGAGAAGTCACTTAGCTATACTCAATTATTGCTACAGTAATTGCTGCATCATATCTCTTATATTATTGATTCAATTATTGTCACAGTATCATCTGAATAATATGTTATAGTATTAAATTATTAATTGAGACGACAAGTTATAAATGATTAATAATTGTTGAAAGATTAAATATGTGTTGATTAAAAATAAAATGATTTGTGGTAATATTTATTCAATCCTTGATGTATATAAAGAGTCATTATGAGACGTTTGTGGTAAGTTTGATTATTTTATGGGGGCCCATATATGTCATCATCTAAGAGTCTCTTCGTCAATAGTTTTTACCTTTGTGAATAGTAATTATCTTTGTGAATAGTAATTACCTTCATCAATAGTATTTACCTTCATCAATAGTATTTACCTTCGCCAATAGTAATTACCTTCGTCAATAGTAATTACCCCTTCAGAAATAGTAGTTGTCCCTTCAATATTACCAAGAGTTAATCGCTTCTTCGGTGTTCCAAGGTTAATTACCCTTCATGAAATAGTAGTTGTCTCTTCAATATTACCAAGAGTCATTTTAACCCTTCGTTAAGACTCAAGAGACACCCTCGCTTTTTCTATAAATAGAAAGCTCATTCCTTCATTATTTCTTACTTAATTCATTGAAACTCTAGAGAGAAACTATAGAGAGAAAGAAGAAAATTATTCGCTTACTTCACTTTTCCAATATTCAGGTTCTTCTAAGGTAAGGGTATTATTTGTTGTATTCGTAAGGAGTGTTATTCTTTCTTATTCATGAAGAGAACTTCGTTATTCCATTCTTTATTATTCGTTGGAATAACTCAGATATGCGAGATACCCTATACTTGGTGAAATCCTCTATTATTCCATTCTTTATTATTACATTGGAATAACTCAGATACGTGACATACCCTATACATAATCAGATAATCGTGGTTTACCCTATACTTGGTGACATTCTTCTATTATTCGCATTGGAACATCCCGTCTGTGTTTTTTACACGGACCGGTTCCGCTTTTTTATTATTATTGGAACATCTTGTATGTCATGTGTTTCACAACCGGACCTGGTTCCGCCTTTTATCATTCTGTTGGAATATCCTATTCGTGTGTTTTACAATCAATTTGGTTCCATCTTTATTATTCGTTGGAACATCCTCGTTGGTGTGAATTTCACCCCGATTCGTTCCGTTATTTATTATTACATTGGAATAACTTTCGCTGTCTGCGATTCTATCGCATGCATGGTGATTTCTTTTGTTATTCCATTCTTTATTATACCCATTGGTTAAAACTTTGACTTCTATACTCCATGAAATTAGTAGAATATCCTTGATTTGCGTTTCATCCAAAGATCTTTTCATGGAAATATTCTTCCCGATCATTCTTGAATTTTACTCTACAAAACAAGAGATCTTGTTGACAATTTGGACGTTAATAATTCCTAGATAAATTAATTTTGAACTTGTTTTATTGAATTCTTATATCATTGTCATCATCCTCATGTTTATATTATGTTGAAAGTTATCTTTGGCTTACGTGCATAGATGAACTTAGTATGATTATGACTGTGGTTCATTTAAGATAATCACGGCTTGATATAAATGATGTGACAAAAGTCCTCGGTGGGTCTGTAATGCGATGATGGATAGTTTTTGGTATGATTATGACCGGGGTGATGATTCGGTATAGTCATGACCATTGATAATTTGATGAAAATCCTTCGCCGTAGTAATGCAGGGATGATTAGATATTGTGGTTTATTCATTAAACCGAGTCTTAGTGATAAAAATTGATCAAAACCCTTTAAAACCTAAAAGATAGTAGACTTTATTTTCTACTTGACTCTTTTAATGGATTGCATATTCACCGCAGCTTAAACCGGGTTATGTCTGTTGTATTTTATCGCTTTAACATTGTTGAAGACTATTGATAATTTATTACGCTTTATCTTAGTTATAATATTTCTTCTTTGGGCTAGTTGAGCTCACCCTTTCTTTCTTTATTCTCTTCGTGAAATGAGAATATATTTTGGGACGAGTCGGGGAACGTAGTAATGGTCCGAGGATAGCATTAGTAGTCCTCACTATTCTCGTGAAATAGTGTGATAATAATTGTAATGAGGACTCCTTGAGTATGGATATTGTCTAAATGACAATATTCCTATTAGAACTCTCTCATTATGTATTGTCGTATGTTATACCTATGATGTGTATAATTAAGTTTGTATTTGAATTTATATACCATGTAAGTGGCGACCCAAGATGGGTGACGTATACCTAATTTTGGGGGCGTCACATAGATACCAAACTTAATTTACATAAATCAGAGTCTAAATCCCAAGTACGCGACCTTTAAACATTCATTACATCATAGATAATAAATATCATTGTCTTAATAAACTTTAACTATTACATAGAATATTATAAAACTCATTCGAATAGCTTTCCTTTCCCCTTGTTCTTGCCTCGATCCTTCAAAGTCGATTATATTTAGCTGAAAACATTTAAATTTAAAGCAAGAATGAACCTTTGATCGCCTGATTTTGTAACATTCAGGATTTTTAATGTAAATTATAAATATTTATTGATTTATATAAATATTTATTGGATGTGTTTATTATTGAATATATAATTATTCAATTTGATTGAGTTGATTTAGTTAATTATCATTTTGTTAAATAATTAATGTGATTAGTTAATTATTTATTTGTTAAATAATTAATGTGTTATGTGATTAAGTAATTTATTTAATAAATTGTTATTAAATAAAGTGAGACAAATAACTATATTATAAGAGTTATTAAAATAAATTAAAGTAATTTTAATTTAGTTTTTTTGCCAAACAAGGCTTATATATATTAAGTCTTTAAATTTTAAAGGGTTTTTGCCAAACAAAGCCCTATGGCTTTTGGATTTTGAAATTCAATTTATTAATAAAATAAATAAAACAAATATATAAATAAAATATAATTATAAGTTATACGTTATATATTTTTGTAACTGATGTTTTTAATAAGTGTATTATGGCCATGGCAATTTATTTTATTTTATCAGTTGGGTTTGGGTGTACGTCTAAATTCTAAACCTGAGTCTAAGAAAAGTTGTCTGCTAAAGGAAAGAGTTCTCAGAGAGTTGAGATAGAAAAATTCAGAGAAAAAGGTTTTTAAAAGAAATTGAGAGAGAATCGGAGAGGAAGAAGTAGCAAGAGAAGATTATCAGTGATTTACAAGAATTTCTTAACAACAAAAAGGTATGTCTATGACCTTAATACTAGATACGCATATAATTTATATGTCTCTCGTGTTTTCTTTTCATTTGAGTAGAAGGTTTTTTACAAAATTCTTGTAAAACTATGCTTTTGTAATCGTTATATTGGCATATATAGATATGTGAATGTATGTGTAATGTGCATATAAGATTTCATGTTAATTACGTGTTAAAGGAAAAGGAAGTGGAAAAGTGGAATTTCAATGATCATATATGTATGAACATGGTTTAAATATAGTTATGAGAATATATATAATTTTATGTTAATTATAAAAAATTAAACTGGAAATTTGTTAAGAATGGCAGAGAAAGTAGTTGGAATGAATCAAATTCATGTATAATAGGAATTACAGTGTTAAACCTTGTCAAACATCGACAATGGAGTTTTGGGTTTTAAAATTTTGGTTTCAAAGATAAACAGTGTTCCTAAAATCGTTGTTTAGTGGTTAGTAACTAGTATATGAATGATTGTTAGCGTTTATGTGTAAATTACGTGAAGATATACATGTTAATTGGGGTTAATTGCTGTTAAAAATAAAGGCAGTAGCTTTGCTCTGTTCTTCGTTTGTATTCTGTGAGTTTCGACGCCCCAACGTCAAAATCTACGCCCCAGCTCAAAGTCTCGCGCCTTAGCGCCAAAATCAGCGCCCCATCCAGACTTCGCGCTGCAGCGCCGAAGTCAACGCCGGAGCGCCGGACCTCGCTCCACAGTGCCAAGTCCCTATATAACTCTCGCTACCGCAAGGCGACATCAATACAGTGTGGCCCATTACGATTCAAATTGTGGAAATAAGCGCCACTTAGAAATATCAGCGAAATGACTTACGCCTTGCATGTAAGTCCGAAATTTTAGTTGTAATGCTATATAACCAAATAATTCTATTATTATAGTATTATAATGTGTTGAATCTAACATGGTGTTAATACCTAATGAGTTTATTATCGTTTAGGAATATAATTTGATTACATGGTTAGACATTTAAACCATACGTGATGTAGTGTTGATTATATGATCGATCATGTCATGTTAATATATGTATATAGGTATTGTGATTTAGATATCAACTGCTTAATCTACGCGAAAGCAAGTCTTTTTGAGTTCCTATTTTCACGTGGACTTGATGAACTATTTTAAATTGCATGATATGTTATGCATGTTGAAATCATGAAATGTTAAAGTCAATATATTTACTACATTGTTTTTTGGCTAGTAATGATGATTGAGTAAGGAACTCAATCTTTATATTTGCTATGTGAATTAAAAGTATGTATGCCATGTTACTTTAGTGAGATGTATATTGAGCATGTTATTATGTATGTATATGATGCATGAAAAACTGTTAGACTTTTCTTTCTGGTCATCGAGCTCACTCTTGCAAATAACCACTTTTGAAGGTCAAGATTTTAAGGTAAAGATATGTGCTAAGTGAGTTATAGAGATCTATATTCACGAAGATTACTTATGTTTTATGAGAAATGTATTTCATATTTTGAACGTAACATGTTGTTGAATTGTAAGTCGAAGCTATCCAATGTATATGGATATTTAGTTATGATGTAAGACTTTGTATAGTCATTTTGTTGTAACGATTCATGATATAAGATTGAATCAAAGAGATGTAATGTAAAGGTTGCGATTGAGGCAAGAAAGAAAGAAATGTATAAACGCTTTTAAATATTCTGCAATTTTAGTGTTTTTAATATCGAATAATGATGTAAAATTAGAGATTTAATGTATGGTTAACGACCGAAGTTGAGATTTAAATTGTATGGATTTTGGGGTCGTTACACAGCAAGTAATAGCAACAATAAACATTAGCTGAAAGGATTAAATGTTTTCTTTGTACGACACTTCTATAACGAATCAACTATTGTGAAGCAAGCTGAACCAATAATAACAACATATCAAATCTATATCAAATTTTTGAAACTACATATTGACTTTAAATGGAGATCAGTCGATAGACTATGAACATTGTTTTCTATTTTAAAATAGGTATACAGAAATTCATCTACAGACCGTCATAACTTACAGGCACGGGGGTGATCAGTCTGGTATGCCCTGTATTGATAAATACTACATGCAAGAATGATATTATCGTTCATCTTATCCACCTTAGGTGCACAAAAGTTTTCCCATGTTCGGGATGTTCATACTTAGTCGGGAATTTGAACCAAAATAATCTGTTTGGATACAATAAAGTTCAATCTTGTTCAACAATATTTTTAAGTTTATGTCTAGCTGAATCAAATAGCTTAGATGACTTTTAAGTCATCGTATACACACTGGAAATAAATAAGTATGTATTAACATGTGATTAAATACAATGATTATCCAAGTGAGGACACTTGTATAACTATATTTAGAAATTAACGAACAAAGTAAATATATGGCACAATAATAATAAAATTCTGAAATATTCTTACTTATGTCCATTGCGTAAAGTAAATGCAAAGGTAGGATACTTGCTTGAGCTGCTGCTTACTATTACGCAACTTAGTTTTATCTTTTATACCGAAACCTATCATTAGTAAAGATCATTCGTTCGATTAGAATAATATACCATATCACATAGTACTGCTATTTGCAGTCAACACATAACCTAATCACATTGTCACATAAGTTTAACAATCATTGATTCTTAAACAAACACTTATCTAGTCAAATTATATAAGTCCATATCAATTTCTAAAACATTTCAGTGTACAGACGGCTTTATCGGGTAATTATCGAGTCTAAGACTCTATTGTGTAGTTCAATATTCGTTTAGATATTTTAAATATCAGTTGAATTATTTTTCATAGCCTTATAATAATTTTTAAATAATTATTATAATTTATCGCTTAATTTTCAAACACCTGAATTCATTATTAAATGATTTAAATATTAAATAATTCTATTATCATTAATATTTATTTAATATTAAACTTTTAATGAAACCATGCCTAAAATATTAAAGTTATTTACAATAACTTAAAATATTTTTAAAACATTTTTATTATCCTTAAATGATTTTTTAAACATTTAAAAATATTTTTAAATAATTATCATTAATATTTAAGTATTAATGTATTATTCAACAAAATATTACAAGTCATTTATTATTACTTAAAATATTTTTAAATCATTTATATCCTTTTTAAATGATTTTAATTCAATAAACCATTTTTAAACTATTTATTTAATATAATTATTAAATAACTCTAATATCACTTTACTTTAAATTATTAATGAAATTTACTTTTAAATATTAAAAGTTATATTTTATAGCTTAAAAAATATTTTAAACTATTTATTTTCATTTAAAATGATTTTTATAATATTAAAATCATTTTAATTAATTAATTTAATATAATTACTAAATAAATCTAATATCATTAATATTAAATAATTAATGAAATTTATCTTAAAATATTAAAAGTTATGTTTTATAACTTAAAATATTATTAAATACCTTATTATTATTTAAAATGATTTTTAATATAATAAAATCATTTTTAATTAATTTATTTAATGTATTTATTAAATAAAAAATATAAATAATATCCAAATAAATAGTAATATTTATGAAAAATATGTCAAATTATTAAAAGTTAATTTTTATAACTTAAAATAATTTTTAAAACTATATTTGGAATTTTTAATAAATAAATTTCTATTTTTAAATGATTTTTGGAAAATAAATTAAATAAAATTAATAAAACTGTCGCTATATCCTTTAGCGACAGAAACTGTCGCCTTAGGTGTTCTTGATGAAACCTATAAATGCATGTCAGTGAGCAAGGTGTCACGTTTGACCATCATATTCTCTATGAGCCTAAGGTATTCTAGTTAGCCTAAAGTGTCTAGATTGTAGTATAAATGTAATACTACCACCATCAATCAAGTTCATGGCCACCACGTATTGCATCTGAGAGATCTAAGCTCTCAAAAGTGTTGTCAGACATGTTCTTCACGTTCTGGGCTGCCCAGTAACGTGAAGTCGTGGCCGGTCAACAATATTCATGGCCTTACATCATGCAATCTGTTAATGTTATGGGTGGTCTAGACGTCGGGCCTTCTAGAGTACCTAACATGGTACAAGTTTTGATCACTAGTCAAGTCTAAACATCAGCAATAAGAAAGATCTAAGGCCCTTAACAAGCTGTCAGAGTTGTTCTTCATTTTCTGGGTTACCCAGAAATGAAGAACAGTTCGACTAGCCATATTTGGGCTTCCACAACTTGTTGTTCATGTAATGGTTTTGAGATTTAAGACTTACAGTGTGTAGACAGCATGACAAGGAAGAGATCCATCACTTAAAATACATATAAAAACATCACAATCAACAAATATCGTCCGGTCAAACCATATCAGACGTTCGTCGATTCTTCTTGAGCTAGTTGACGGTTTGGTCTTCTTCTCAGTGGCATATTTCTGTTAAAATATATGCTTATTAGATCTTTATCCACTTAACTCAAATAATTTAACATAATCACTTAACACATTTTCTCAAACAACTTGATATATTTATTTAATCAAAAGTTTTAAGAAACTACGATAGCATCACTGCTATTTACATCAACTATCCCAAGATAAAGAATCTACAGGATTTAAAATATTAAAATATTCCTTTGTTTATAAACATATCGGAATTTACATTATAGGTTTTCACATAATTAAATTATTCCTATCATTGCATGCTAAGGAGTTGAATAGCCTTGCTACGCTCTTCTTCCATAATGCGGGACATCGTCCCCGCGATCTAAAGACGATGATGGTAGTCCTTCGAATCTGAATTGGGTATCTCATGCTTTCGATCCTCGGCCTCATCCATTGCATTATGAAGCGTAGAGTACGTCTCCTCAAGCTTAGCCTTCTTCGTCCGATAATTCTCTTTTGCAAGATCAGCACGACGTGATTCCCTTACCCAGGCCTCCTCTGCTATGGTCAGCCTTGTTAAGTTCTCTTTCAGTTCATTCTTCAACTTCTCTATTTCCTCGGACTTCTCCTCGGTTTGACCCTTCTCGTGAACCAAATCCCACTCTACATTTCCAAGACGTGTGTGAAGAGTCACTATCCATTTCCAAGACGTGTGTGAAGAGTCACTCTACATTTCCTCCATATCCCTCTGCTCAATGGTAAGCTGTTGAATAACCATCCGCCCATTCAGCTCCTGAATAGTATCACATAATTCTATGTTACTGTCATATAGCTCGTCGTACATCTCAGAACTGATAGAGTTCGGTGGGAACTTATCTTCCTCCTCTTCTTCCTCAAGATCCTCCTTTGGATCAGTCTCAAGCTCATGCTCTTGACCAACAATGGTGATCAACGAAGATGGCTCTCTCTGTACCAACTGCTCCCTGATGACATGAATGTCTCCGGGCTCCTCCTCCGTAGGTACTCGGGGTTCCTCCTCCCCAGCTTGACTAGCGCCTCCAACATCCGATATCCTGACAACATAGTTTTAAGTTTTAGTTACTAATCTGCACTAGCGAGCACATAAAATTATCACATAAACACATAAAGTCTTTTATTATCTTCAATGAATTAAGAAATTCATTTCTTAGAACTCGATAAGAATTTACCATCACTATGATCTCCTATAAGGCTACTACCTAAGGTTGTTCCCCCACCTAAGGTTCATAACCTATGGCTTTGATATCAACCTGTGACACCCCCAAATCCGGGTACTTTAATTCCCACTTGATTTGGTGTTCACTATACAAACATCATAAGTCTATCTACCCATAATAAATGAAACCATAAAATAG
Source organism: Panax quinquefolius (assembly GCA_020205615.1). Lineage (NCBI taxonomy): Eukaryota > Viridiplantae > Streptophyta > Magnoliopsida > Apiales > Araliaceae > Panax > Panax quinquefolius. The sequence continues at coordinate 42,616,816 of CM035151.1, read as the reverse complement.
ATAGAAATAAATCCTCTCCCTAAGGAGTTACAACATCTGAAATTAAGTACATCAACCCCAGGTCATACTAACCTTAAATCTCAAATGCGAAAACATATACAAATATTAAAGCTTACACAATTTAAACATAAGTCTGAATTATAATATAACAAATAAACAACAAGTCTTCATCACTTGTTAATCTTGCCCTTGCCTTTGCTATTAGAAGGCTCGTCAGACATTTCGTTCTTAACTGTAATGTTATTATTACGCAAGAGTGAGCACGATTGCCCACAAGTATTATAATTTAACAACAATATAATAACATATGAGTGAATCAAAGACTTTTGAAATAAGAACTTGACTTTTGAATCAAGAATGAATAACAAGAATCAAAAGAACTTCTGAGGGTCATAAGACCTTGAACTATGTCCTAGGTTATCAAGTGTTATACCTGAAACCTTTAACAGTCATAAGACTATGGACTCTTCTACTCGTACTTAGGGGGATCAGCCATTAGTACCATATTGTGCACAATATCTTAACGCTGATGCATAAGTACTCCCCTATAACAGGGTTGTTCATCTCAGTTTGACATTAGAGTCCGCACCAAAGGAAGTTTGGTTTGGATAAATTCAGCAAGGGTTCTGAAAATTAGAACGTTCATCAACTATGGACTAGTCGAATTAATGAGGGTTCGCTAGTCTTACATGGTTCAACAATAAATGATATTCAATTGAATAAAAATTCTAAAAAGGTATACGATCGAAATAAGTATTGTATGACTTAATTCACGCTTTAAAAGAATTATAGCATCTAATATGAAGTCTTGAACTTGAACAATTAAGAACAAGAGCTTACTCGATATAAAATACAATTCTAAGACTTGATCAATGAGTAATTTAGAATTTAAGGAATTGGCTTAACAACAATAGTTTAGAAATATAATATTTGCTCAATGTAAAAGTAAGGTTTAGAAACTTGACTCTTGCACAAGCTACAATTAATTCACGTTCTTTATTAAATCCTACATATCAATACATCCACAATACCCATTAATCAAAAGTTTGATATACCTCTCGAATCCCAACATTGGTCTTTGAATATGTTATTGGACTTTTAAGTCTTATTAATTAATCACATAACGTAAGTTAATTAACATATTATTATATGCTTGACATGTCTTCATGTTCATTACATTAGGTTTTAAAAACACATTTTCAAAACTTAAACACTTAGAAAAATTTCTGAAGTTCTGCAGGTAGGGCGCGTGCGCGCTACATTTGTTCTCTAAAGTGGTAATGCGCCAGCTGCAGCTTGGGCGACTCCATTCGTTCTTTGAGAGGCGATATGACCGACGCCATTTATCGCACTCCAGATTCTGCAGATTCAGAAGAACACCCGTAAACCCCAATAGATCCCAAATTAAGCTGACACGATGAATATTAATGCTACCCATGAATTATGGACTTCACAAAAACATCACATAAAGTCTGTAGCATGATTCTAATACTTTAATTCATGTAATTACACAATTTACAACATTTAATTTCACTATTTTTCAAATTTTGTAATGTTTTGAAGAAAACATGAATTTTAACATTACATATTCATTAATTCACCGAATCCATCCATTTAAATTCTATTTTGTTCGTTTCAACATACATAAGCATATACGAGTGTAAATTTTTGATACAACTTATGATTTAAAGCATTTAGTTTGTACGTAAGGGCCATATGGCCATATATACAATTTTTATACTCTATAACTTAAAAATATCCAATTACTACATATTTATATAGATTTAATGTTATGAAAGCATAAGTATATGGTAACAAATATATTATGATAATATATTATCAACTATATACACATAATCAATACTCTTTTCAATTACAGAGACTTACAGTAACTTTTTATAGAAAGTATAAACAACGTAAATGTGAAGTTGGGTTGAAGAGATTACCCAGCAGTGTAGATTAATAGGAGATGAAATCCTTCTCAGATACTTCTTCAATCACATAACTCAATGTTTCTCTCTAAACTCTCTCTGAAATTCTCCAAGTTAAGACTAACAATGAAATACGTAAAAGAAAAACTAATGAAGGTGCACATATAACCGGTGACGTTGAGGTCAGTTAATCCATACGTGGTTAACTGCTCTCAACTCCTCTTAAGGCCATGTTTGGTTAGCCAATAAGAGGTTCTTTCCCATTTAATATAATTAACCTCTTATAATATATTTTAATAATGTCACACTTAAATAAATAATAAATCAAATATCTTATTTAATTTAAATATGATAATTTCTCATTAATTCATATAGTCACATAATTAATTTTCTCCTTTATTGCTTATGTCAAATTATTAAATCTCTAATTAATTACTAAATTAATTAAAATAACATTTATGCTTATTAAATAATTCATTTAATTCAATAAGCTCACTTAAATACATACTTTGAATAATAAAATTCCCCACATTAATTTAGTCAATATAACACATATAATTAAATTAATTTAGCACAAATTCATCAATAAATTATTTAATCCAATAATTAAATTATCAAAAAAATATTTATTTAATTCAATAAATATTCAAATTAAATTACAAAATCTCGTTCGTCACAGCAGTGTTCGGGGATTCAGAGATAGTCATCAAGCAATCCATAGGGGCCTATAGTACTAAAGAATTACATTTATTATCATACCACCACTACATTGTCAAGATGGCGGGAGACTTTGAAGACATTTCCTTTATGCATGTCCCTCAAAATACAAATGACTTCGCCGCTACATTGGCTACATTAGCCTCATTGATCAATATGTCGTTAAGAAAGGGCCCGCCTATTATCACCTTCACGACGTAAGATGCACCAACTTATGGGAATAGTGTTGGGGAAATATCCAATGAATTACCTCCTAGAGGACTACCTTGGAACCAAGATATTAAAGAATATTTACGAGATGGATCCATCCCCAGGGGAATGACCCAAGTTGGAGAGAAGTGAATACGGAGGATGGAAATGAAGTTCTACATATGCAAAGATGCTCTCTACAAAAGAGTTCCGCGCATAGGCCTCCTGTGGTGCCTTGACAAGAATCAAGCTCAAATACTCGTGGATGAAGTACACAGTGGAGTATGTGGATCACATATGAGTGGACCCCTTCATGCTAATAAGATATTAAGAACGGGACACTATTGGCTATTCCTCAAAGCTCATTGTAATGATCACGTCAAGCACTGCTAACAATGTCAAGTCCATGCCAACATTATTCATGCACCATCTGACATCACCATGGCCATTTGCCATGTGGGGAATGAACGTGATCCGACCTGTTGAGCCTAAAGCCAGTAACGGTTACATATTCATATTTGCCATGATTGAATATTTACCAAGTGGGTGGAAGCAACTTCTTTCCCCAAAGTTACCAAGGAGGTCATTATTAGTTTTAGCTAAAAATCTGAATAACGAGATGATGAGGGAACTATGCAGCAAGTTAAAAATCAAGCACCTTAACTCTTTTATTTATTGCCTGAAGATGAATGGCGCGGTGGAAGCTGCCAATAAGAACATCAAGAAGATAATGATGAAGATGTCAGCGAATCACCGAGGATGGCTGAAATTATTTCCCTTGATCGCTTACCGAATGTTAACTCAAACCTTAACTGTGGCATCACCCTACTCATTATTCTATGGTATGGAGGCGGTACTCCCCGTAGAGGTTGAACTGGAATCGCTAAGAGTGATTGTAGACTCCCAGATAGAAGAGGGTCAATGGATTCAAGATTGATACGATCAACTATCCCTGATAGACGAGTAGAGGACTGCTGCTATATTTCACGATAAGCTATACCAACAGCGAATGTTTGTTGGGTAAAATCAATACACGCAAGTGTACGTGGTCAACAAGTAATATAGTAGTAAATAGAGTATCGTTCCCACGAGGATAAATTATCAAAAAATTTAACTTCACAATTATCAATTTTCTATTAATCCTAATTTTATTAAACTATTCAATTCAATGGTTTTAAAACTATATAAAAAAACAAAATTAATAAATAAGTAAACTATCACAAACAACATCACCAATATCAAAATCCGTAATTTCAAACAATTAATGGAGAATTAGACTTATGATTTCACCCCGAGCTTCACCGATTTTCAAACCTTTATTCCAACTCAATTTAATATCCGGTTTATTAATCAAGAACACGAACGTAGTAATAGCCACCTCTCGATGCACTAATATCAGTATTAACATCAATCCACAATTAAGATAGAAATTGTTAAACACCTAAATTAACCAACTCACTATATCTCTATGTGAACTGCAATTAAAGAAGGTTTAAGTTTAAGCTCTCTACACGATTACATGTGATGTCAAGCATATCTCTACCTGAACAATAATCAAAAATCTGCTATTGACAAAATTCATGACACATGTTATATTAACTAGGTCTAGATTCGAATCTCCTCTATCGATTCCTTTCAAATCCACAAAGAACTGTTGATCAGGCAATTCATAAATTCACGCTCAAATTAACATAGATAAACTGAAAATATATTATTGAATTGGAAATCAAAGCTATAGAATCATCGTTTCACCCAAAGATCCATCACAAGTCTAATAAGTAAATTAGTTCATAACGAATGAATTAAAAACTGAATAATTTGTTGAAAACATTCTTCCAATTACAAATAAGACTAAAGAGAAGAAGAATAATGAAAACCCCTTCACATAGCCTTGATTCGCAACCGTCGTGACAATCTCTGAAAATTACTCCTCCAAAGTTTTTCTTGAATCCTAGAAATCGCTCTTGAATTATGCTCCGTGTGTTGTAAGATTGTTGTTTTTCCAAGTAATCTCTCGCTCTCTATCTGTTTTGGCCGAAGTCCCCTGTTATTAGAGTCCATGCGAATCATCAAAGTCCCACAAACCAAGTCCCAACAGAGTTCAAACAGCAGCAGGACACTTGCAGAATCCGACACCCCCGCCCCGACGGGGGGTACAAGCCTAATAAGGCCCGCCCTGGCGGGCATGTCCATTGCTAACAAAATATTGTGACTTCATGTATTTTTCCAACTTTGCTCCAAAAGTCCGCCTTTCTTCACCACTTGCCTCCATGACCACCCTACACATAAAATAACATGAAACAAGTGAAAACGAACACAAAACAAGAAGATAACTACGAAATTAAACTTGAAATGAACATCGATTCGTGTATATTAAATCCACTTATCAAAATCCCCCAAACATAAACCGTGCGAGTCCTCGAGCACAAAACAAACTACATGCTATGCAATGCAATGAAATGCAATAACAATCTAAATGCCTAAAAATCCAACAACATCGCATAAACTAACTTATCCCATCGGCCTCAGAGAAAACAAGCAACTTTACAATACGAATTATCAAAACCAATCCACACTTACGTATTAATTCTCAAATCTTGAACAATTATCACTGGTATAGCGCGTGTGTGTGTGTGATCAACATCTAAGATAACTGATACAGACCCAAATTCAATACACAAACAACTTCATAGAAGGAATCATATAGTGCAAACTTAAAAATCTCAAAGATAGGCATGACTCAACTAAAATTAAACACAACCAAATTCAAGGATACATGCAGGATACTTATACTTTCTTTTCTTATTTTTTTTTCATACGGGGGCTTTTTGCTCTTTTCCCGTGATTATTTCCCTTTTCTTTTTCTTTTGATAGGTGGTGGTTGGTGAGCGCGTTTTACGCTCCATCTCACGCTTGTGTTTATGGGGAGTGTTTCTCCTCAACCCACCACAAGACTCAACATGTTTCATTTTTTTTATTTTTTTTAAAGCTTATATACCCCACATATATTCCCCCAAACATAGGTTTTTGCCTAATTTAAGCCTTCATCTCCTATCCTTGTCATTTTCTGGTTCACCCTAGCATTATCTTTTAGAAACTTTTTATGTATCAATTTGAACTGACCAGTCAACAAAGATGTTATTAGTGCTGCCCTTTTTATAACAGTTTCTAACAAGTCCAAGAATCAATTCATAACAGAAATTATATCACAGTTGTAAAACCCCAACTTTTTGAATAAAGATGAATTTTCTTTAAATATTATTTTTGAATATTATGGAGTAAATTTGATATAATGTTATAGTTGTGGGTAATATTTATAAATATATTGCAAAGTACGCAAGTTGTTATATAATATTCGATTGGTGGGGAATATTCGCTTTTAACAGGAATATTAAATAATGACACAATCATTGGTGGACCCCACAATGTAATTATTGTTTGATTGAGAAAACAACAAAAATACTTTATGAAAATAACTACGAAAGTTTTACCATTAATCTTTGTTGAACTACTTTCGGTAGTAAAAGTACAAGAATACTGGCGTGGTTGCATAAGAAGACACAGTATTGATGCTTATGTGATAAGTCACTCGGTTTTGTTTTATTGGTATTATTAATGTAATAATACGTAAAATCTTTTATATAAAAATGTAATACTTTTATAAAGTTATTCAATAAATAGAATATATTATATTCTATTATGCATAGTGTCAGATAAAGTGTCCGGATAGTGTTTTGCATAGTAAAATCTTTTATATAAAATGTAATACATTTATAAAGTTATCTATTTTATTTAGACAATAATTAGAATATATTATATTTTATTATGCATAGTATTTGCATAGTACTGATAGTATTTGCATAGTAAAATCTTTTATAAAGTTATTCGTTTTATTAGATTATAAATAGAATATATTATATTTTATTTAAAAGATTTTGCTTTAAATATGGACCGTCGATTAAAGTAAATCAATGGACCGCTTATGAGTTAGTTATTATATGCAATTCTATTTTTCTATAAATAGAAGCTCATTCCTTCATTATTTTCTTACTTAATTCAATTTGAAACTCAGAGAGATAAGCTATAGAGAGAAAGAAGAAAAGTATTCTACTCTTCTTCTTAAGGTAGGGAATATTATTTGTTGTACTCGTAAGGGGTGTTATTCTTTTGTATTCATGAAGAGAACTTATGTTATTCCATTCTTTATTATTTTGTTGGAATAACCTGTATACGCGGGCTACCCTATACTTGGTGACATTCTTCTATTATTCCGTCTTTATTATTCTGTTGGAATATCTTGTCTGTGCGTTTTACGCCGGACCTAATTCCGTCTTTATTATTCTGTTGGAATATCCTGTCTGTGAATTTTACGCCGGACCTGGTTCCGTCTTTATTATTATTACATTTGAATATCCTATTCGCATGCGTTTACACGGACTGATTTCATCCTTTTTAGTATTCTCATTGGAATAACACTGTCATCGCAAGTACCGCATGCATGGTGATTTCTGTTGTTATTCCATTCTTTATTATTACGTTGGAACATCCCGCTTGCAAATTTCACACGACTCGGTTCCGTTATTTAGTATTCTGTTGGAATAACCAATACATCGCAATACCGCATGCATGGTGATTCCTTTTGTTATTCCATTCTTTATTATACTCTAATTGGTTAAAGTTTTGACTTTTATACTCCATGAAATTAGTGGAATATCCTCGATATTTGCGCTTCATCCAAAGATCTTTTCATGGAAATATTCTTCTAAGCATTCTTGAATTTTACTCTACAAAGCGAAGATCATGTTGACAATTTGGACATTATTAGTTCTCAGATAAATTAATTCTTGAACTTGTTTTATTGAATTCTTATATCGTTGTCATCATCCTCATGTTTATATTTTTGAAAGTCATCTGTGGCCTGTAGTGCATAGATGGACTTGGTATGATTATGACCAGGGATTATTCGGTGTAATCATAACCGTAATGTTACAAATGATGTGGTAAAAGTCCTCATTGGCCCGTAGTGCATTGATGGACAGTTGTTGGCATGATCATGACCATTAATGAATACACAAATATTCTTGGCCCAGTAGTGCATGGATAATTATGGCCGTGATACTAAAGAATATCCTTGGTCAGTAGTGCGAGGGTGATTCGATGATGTGGATTATTTATTAAGTCGTGTCACAACGATAAAAGTGATGAAAACCTTTTAAATCATAAAAGATAGTAGATTTTATTCTCTACTTGACTCTTTTAATGAATTGCTTGTTCCATCGCAGATTAAACTTGATGTTTGTTATATTGTATCGTTTAACATTGTTTTAAGGCTAATGATAATTTATTCGCATTATCTTAGTCATAATATTTCTTACTGGGCTAGTTGAGCTCACGCTTTCTTTCACTGTTCTCTTCAGGAAATGAGAATATAGTTGTGAAATAGTGTGATAATAATTGTAATGAGGACTCTTTTTGAGTTTGTATACTCTCTAGTAGACAATATTTGTATTCAAACTCACAGTTTATGTTTTGTCGATTATTGTAACGACAATACCGTATTATTAAGTTGTATTTGAATTTCGTAATATGATCATGGCACTCAAGATGGGCGATGTATACCTAATTTTGGGGGCGCCACGGTTGGTATCAAAGCTTAGGATATGATCCCCAGCTAAGATGTGAGACTAGAACTAGGAGGGAGAGCGGGAATTCTTCGCTAGTATGACCTACCTAATTTTATTTGGTATTTAATTGGTCGGTCAAAGTATAGGGATAATATGTTATGTGTTAATTAACCTTTGTGTTGTGGCAGTATCTGAAAATGACATCCAAGAATTTTGAGAATAGCAATGGAGCACAAGAGACTGTTGAGTCTCCACATATCAAAAATCAGGATAATGTGCATCAGGAAGGCGACAATCCTCATGCAAACAACAACACGGACCAAATGATGAATGATAGATTGTTCAGAGGATTTATGCAATTCATGCAACATCAAAGAGAGCGGCTCCTATACAAAATGTAGGTGGAAACACCTGAAACTCTTTGAATGGCCACCGCTAAACAGTTCAAGGAGTCTGAAACCACCGAGTTTATGGAGAGCCAAAACCACTTAAGGCGGAAGCATGGATAAAACAGATCACCAAGATATTTGATGTCTTGGGGTGCTCCGAGGAGCAAAAGGTGTCATTTGCCACCTTTATGTTACGAGGAGAGGCAGATTATTGGTGGGAATTGGTAAAACGTACTCAACCTGCCGCACTAAAGATGTTTTGGGAGAAGTTCCAAGAACTATTCAATGACAAGTACTTTCCCGAAAGTATTCATCATATGAAAGAGGTATCTTAGTTTGCATCCCACTTAGTTGATAATGAAGAGAGAATGACGCGGATATTTTTAAGAGGTTTGAAGCTGGAGATACGTCAACATCTTATTTCTCATAAACTGTGTTTGTATTCAGATGTTATAAATAGGGCTCAGTTAGTGGAGCGCAATAACGAGTCAACGCAACCAAGAGAAAGCAGCCGGCAAAATGATAATACCAGTGAGAGCAGTCATCGAAGCGGTAACAACAAGCATGGAGGTAATCAACATGCCAGAAATGGTAACCACTTCGGTGGTAATCAAGGTCAAAGCAATAAGAATGGATATTTCAAGAAGAGGAGATTCAACAATGATGGAAAGACGTCAGCACCAGCACCTGTTGTTAAGGAAGGAGAACGACCACCTATCATATGCTTCAAATGCGGAGGGGAGGGACACATCAATCCAAATTGCGCGATGCCGTCCAAAGCATGTTATAATTGTGGAAGAGAAGGTCATTTAGCCCGATATTGTCGTTCACCGAAGACAAGTTCAGCTAGGATGGAGGCACCAAAGGCCGTCCCAGAAAAGTCAAAGCCGGTAGTACAAGGAAGAGCGTTTGTTGTGACCTCCCAGAAAGCAAGGAACCCGAATGAGGTCATCACGGGTAAGTTTATCATAAACTCTAGCGAAAGTCTATACCTTATTTGATACCGGTTCTACCCATTCTTTTATTTCTCCTACTTGCGCTCAACGATTAAATTTGACTCTGGAGAAATTAGACTTTGACTTATCTATAGAAACTCTGTTGGGAGAAACCTTCAATACATCCACTGTTTATAAGTCTTGTTTGGTTCAAATCGGTACCCTCACATTACATGTCGATCTTATTTCATTAAAAATACTTGCATTTGATGTAATTCTAGGGATTGATTGGTTAACTACTCATCATACAAAAATTGATTATTTTCGTAAGGTTGTTAGCTTTCATATTCCTAACCAATCTGTTATGCGAATTCAAGCCACCAAACCATTAAAATCAATCACTGTCATCTCAAGCCATAAAGCTATTCGTTTATTGAAAAACGGATGTCAAGCTTTCTTAGCTCATGTCACGGATCTAAATAAAAAATATCGCTTTTGAATGATATTTCTATTGTTAAAGAATTTCCTGACGTATTCCCTGAAGAACTTCCTGGCCTACCCCCAGAGCGTGAAATTGAATTTTGTATCGACCTTGAACCTGGTACAAAACCTATTTCCAAAGCCCCGTATTGAATGGCTCCTATTGAACTTCAGGAGTTAAAGACCCAACTACAGGAATTGTTAGACATCGGTTCCATTCGTCCTAGTACTTCTCCTTGGGGTGCTCCTGTTCTATTCGTGAAAAAGAAAGATGGGAGTATGCGACTTTATATTGATTATCGGGAGTTGAATTATGTCACCATCAAAAATAGGTACCCATTGCCACGTATTGATGACCTGTTTGACCAGTTGCAAGGAGCCAAATTCTTTTCAAAGATTGATCTTCATTCCGGATATCACCAATTGAAGATTAGAACCGATGACATTCTAAAGACGGCTTTCAGAACTCGGTACGGGCATTATGAATTCCTAGTCATGTCCTTTGGATTGACTAATGCTCCTACTGCCTTCATGGATATGATGAACCGAGTATTTATGGAATATTTGGATCACTTTGTGGTCGTCTTTATTGATGACATCCTCATATATTCCAAAACCCATGAAGATCATGAAAGCAACACTTGAGGTCGATACTCCAAAAGCTTCGTGAATATAAGCTTTATGCCAAGTTGAAGAAATGCGAGTCGGCGGCGAGGAAGTAGCATTCCTTGGGCACGCGTGGTATCAAGTCATGGAATATCAGTTGACCCAAAGAAAGATTGAAGCTATTCAAAGTGGGAGCAACCTAAATCGATGATCAAGAAATCGTAGCTTTCTCGACTTAGCCGGGTTATTATCGGAGATTCGTGAGAAGGGTTTTCTCGAATCGCTACTCCACTAACTCAGCTGACTCGGAAAGATACAAAGTTCGGTTGGAGCGAGGAATGTGAGAAGAGTTTTTAAGAACTCAAGAGGAGACTCATTTCAGAACCTGTTCTGACAATACCATCTGGTTCGGAGGGATTTGTCATCTACAGTGATGCTTGGGCAAAGGGGGTTAGGATGTGTTCTCATGCAACATGGGAAACATAGCCTATATGCCTCACGACAACCGAAAGAATATGAGAGGAATTATCCTACTCATGATCTAGAGTTAGCAACAATGTTGTCTTCGCGTGACTAAAGATTTTGAGGCATTACTTGTATGGGGAGAAAGTGGAGATCTTTACGAATCATAAAAGCCTCAAATATTTCTTCACTCAAAAGGACCTCAACATGCGACAACGACGTTGGCTTGAAGCTGCTGAAAGATTATGATCATGCCATCCAATACCATCCCGAAAAGCGAACGTGGTAGTGGCGACGCATTGAGTAAAAGATCGTATATGCGGTATGAGTGCAATATTGTCAACACAAAGGCCCATTTTGTATGACTTGCAAAGGATGGAGATAGAGATAAAGACTCCAAGGACCCACGTGATGATGGCGAATATACGAGTAGAACCGACTTTAATTGATAAAATTAAAGCTGCTCAAGTTACAGATCCGGAGCTGATGCGTATGAGGAAGAAAGTGCAAGAAGGTACGATGCCGAAAGCAAGAATCAATGATGAAGGAATACTTCGAGTCAACTCTAGACTTTGTGTTCCTAACGATCTTGAGTTAAAGTATAAAATCATGATGGAGGCGCACAACACACCGTTTGTAATCCATCCTGGGAGTACCAAAATGTATCGTGATCTTCGTCATACATTTTGGTGGAGCAATATGAAGAGAGAGATAGCGTTGTTTATCTCAAGGTGTCTAACTTGTCAACGAGTCAAGGCGGAGCATCAAGTACCAAAAGGTCCATCAGAACCACTTGAAATTCCAGAATGGAAGTGGGAGCACATTACCATGGATTTCATCATTGGTCTTCCCAAGGTTTCTCAAGGCATTGATGCAATTTGGGTCATTGTTGATAGATTGACCAAATCTGCTCATTTTTTACTAATACGAGAAACTTATACACTTGAACGTCTTTCTCGTATGTACATAAACGAGATTATAAGACTGCATGGTATGCTAGTATCCATAGTTTCTGATCGAGACCCAAGATTCACTTCACGATTTTGGGTTAGTTTACAAAAAGCTATGGGCACAGATTTACGATTTAGTTCGACATATCATCCTCGGCGGACGGACAATGATGAGAGAGGACTATTCAAACTCTTGAAGATTTATTAAGACTCGTGTCCTTGACTTCAAGGAAGTTGGGACAAGTTCTTACCATGGTGGTGGAGTTTTCCTACAACAACAGTTATCAAGCAAGTATTGGCATGGCTCCATTCGAGGCGTTATATGGAAGAAAGTGTCGTTCTCCAAAGATTTGGGATGAGGTGGGTGAAGCAACGTTGTTGGGACTGGAGTTGGTACGTTTGACTACGAAAAAGATTCAAACAATCCGACAACGTATAAAGACCTCACAAGATCGACAAAAGAGTTATGCTGATCTTCATCGAAAAAACTTGGAATTTGATATAGGAGATCATGTGTTATTATGAGTTGCTCCGTGGAAAGGAGTTACGAGATTTAGAAAGAGAGGAAATCTCAATCCTCGATTCATCGACCAATTTTTAATCCTCGATCGAGTAGGAACTGTGGCCTATAGACTCGCTTTACCGCCAAGTATGTCTCGTGTTCATAACATTTTTCACATATCCATGTTACGTAAATATGTGGAAGACCCGAACCACATTATTGAGTTAGAACCGGACGAGATAGCGGAAGATTTGACGTATGAAGAGGTTCATGTTCAAATCTTGGATAAGAAGGAACATATTCTACGCTCCAAGGTTATACCTCAAGTCAAAGTTTTGTGGAGAAACCACGATGTTGAGGAAATGACTTGGGAGTTAGAATCTGAAATGAAATCAAGGTATCCTTACCTCTTCTATATACCAGGTACGTACCCTAATTTTGAGGGCAAAATTTCATAAGAAGGGGAGGTTGTAAAACCCCAACTTTTTGAATAAAGATGAATTTTCTATAAATTTTATTTTTGAATATTATGGAGTAAATTTGATATAATGTTATAGTTGTGGGTAATATTTATAAATATTGCAAAGTACGTAAGTTGTTATATAATATTCGATTGGTCGGGGAATATTCGTTTTAATAGGGAATATTCGTACAACGACACAATCATTGGTGGACCCCACAACAGAATTATTGTCGGATTGAGAAAACGACAAAAATACTTTATGAAAATAACGGCAAAAGTTTTACCATTAATACTGTTAAACTAATCGGTAGTAAAAGTACAGTAATACTCGTGGTTGCATAGTAGCACACGGTATTGATGCTTATGTGATAAGTCACTCAGTTTTGTTTTATTGGTATTATTAATGTAATAATACATAATTTTTTTTTATATAAAACATAATACTTTTATAAAGTTATCTGTTTTATTAGACAATAATTAGAATATATTATATTTTATTATGTATAGTGTTTGCATAGTGCATGCATAGTGTTTGCATAGTAAAATCTTTTATAAAGTTATTCATTTTATTAGATTATAAATAGAATATATTTTATTTTATTTAAAAGATTTTGCTTTAAATATGCAATCGTCGATTAAAGTAAATCAATCTGGACCGTTCATGAGTTAGTTACTATGCGATCCATTTTTCTATAAATAGAAGCTCATTCCTTCATTATTTTCTTTTAATTCACTAAAACTAGAGAGATAAACTATAAAGAGAAAGAAGAAAAGTATTCTACTACTTCACTACTCATATATCCAAGACTTTTCTTCTTAATGTAGGGAATATTATTTGTTGTACTCGTAAGGGGTGTTATTCTTTTGTATTCATGAAGAGAACTTATGTTATTCCATTCTTTATTATTATATTTGAATAACTCAGATATCTGTGAGCTACCCTATACTTGGTGACAATCTTCTATTATTCCGCCTTTATTATTACCGTTGGAATATCCCGTTCTGCTCATTTTGGGACTGATTACATCTTTATTATTCTATTGGAATATCCTCGTCACGTGTTTTACGTGGGACTTGGTTAAAATCTTTATTATTATTACATTGAATATATCACATGCATGCGTTTTACAATCTAACCTGATTCCGTCATTATTAGTATTTTGTTGGAATAACCTGTCTATGCAAAGTACCACATGAATGGTGATTTCTGTTGTTATTCCATTCTTTATTATTCTGTTGGAACATCCTGTCAGTGCAAATTTTGCCTGTCCTGGTTCCGTTATTTAGTATTTTGTTGGAATAACCTATCTATGCGAAGTACCGCATGCATGGTGATTTCTTTTGTTATTCCATTCTTTATTATACTTAGTTGGTTAAAGTTTTAACTTCTATACTCCATGAAATTAGTGGAATATCCTTGATATTTGCGCTTCATCCAGTATCTTTTCATGGAAATATTCTTCTGAGCATTCTTGAATTTTACTCTACAAAGCATTATCATGTTGACAATTTGGACATTATTAGTTCCTGTATAAATTAATTCTTGAACTTGTTTTATTGAATTCTTATATCATTGTCATCATCCTCATTTTATATTTTTTGAAAGTCATCTGTGGCCTGTGGTGCATAGATGGACTTGGTATGATTATGACCAGGGATTATTCGGTGTAATCATGACCGTAATGTTACAAATGATATGGTAAAAGTCCTCATTGGCCCGTAGTACATTGATGGACAGTTGTTGGCATGATCATGACCATTAATGAATACACAAATATTCTTGGCCCATAGTGCATGGATAATTGTGGCCGTGATACTAAAGAATATCCTTGGCCGTAGTGCAGGGTTGATTCGATGATGTGGATTATTTATTAAGCTGAGTCCTATCGATAAAAGTGATGAAAAACGTTTTAAATCATAAAAGATAGTAGATTTTATTCTCTACTTGACTCTTTTAATGGATTACTTGTTCCACTGAAGTTAAACTTGATGTTTGTTATATTGTATCAGTTTAACACTATTTAAGGCTAATGATAATTTATTCTGCATTATCTTAGTCATAATATTTCTTACTGGGCTAGTTGAGCTCACCCTTTCTTTCACTGTTCTCTTTAGGAAATGAGAATATAGCTGGGACGAGTCGGGGAACAGAGTGATGGTCCTAGATGGTGCATTAGTAGTCCTCACTATTCTGTGAAATAGTTTGATAATAATTGTAATGAGGACTCTTTTTGAGTTTGTATACTCTCTACTAGACAATTTTTGTATTCAAACTCACAGTTTATGTTTTGTCGTATTGTACATGACAGTTGTATTATTAAGTTGTATTTGAATTCTGTAACATGTATCTGGCGACACAAGATGGGTGATGTATACCTAATTTTGGGGGCGTCACAACAGTTCTAATAATCCATACTATATTGGTTAACTTGTTCACAATCTCATCATTGGCCAAAATAAACTGTAAAATGTGACACACTCTATTTAACTAAATTTTTTATTATATATATATATATATATATATATATATATATATATTTTAAACAATGCAAAATCCTAACTACTATGCCAATACCTAATCTATAATGCAAAACTAGATATGAAAACAAAAATAACAAAATGCATGCAACTAACAAATAAATCCCCAAACTTAAATAAGACAATGCCCTCATTGGATAAAAATTAAGTGCATGAGGACTTCTGGAATTTTCTAATTTCGGGAGGTGGTTAGTGCTCTTCTTCATCGGAATCACCGGGAGGAAATCGAGGTAATGGTAAAGGGTTGTTGATATGGAAATTGAGCAACGGGTTGAAACTTTGGAGTGTTTTGTTCAGTGAGGCGAAAGATGCGTTCATTTCATCAAACATATGATCTTGGCGCATCACCAATCACCGCATTTCTCGACGTGCTGCCCTATTGTGCGCATTCATCTAATTTTGGAACTCAAGGAATCGAGGACTAGAAATTGCCTCAGTCTGCGGTACCTACTCGGTTCCTTGATTCCCCATCGCTTCATCCTCATCCCCCGAAGTATCTTCGGCATCGACTTCGTCTTCCGACGCCAATGGAAAAATAAAACCCAAACCTCGTGGATGTGACTTTCCTCCAGGCCAAACTGAATACCATGCATAATCATTCATTCGAATCGCAAGGCGGCGGCATTTGAGTGGGCTCATCATCGAATATCTTACCCGGCGTTTAAGACAACGCGCATATATAAGTGATGGATGTGGTAGACCACCCAAAAAATTCCCACGTAAACACCGGCAGATGGAGAAATTGATGATGGCCCCGACGTCAATAATGAAATCTTGCACAATGGTGTATAACAGTAACGCCTTCTCTTTGGTGACGTCCGAAGTGTGTTGGGACGGAAGCAATTTTGCGCATAAGAATGCGTACCATATTTTTCCATACCAGCTAAGGTCTTTGCTATTAAACACCGTTCCTTCCTTTCTACCTTTGATCCAAGATGTACCCGGCTTTGTCATGTTTGTAATGACCTCCTCATAGTCAGGGCCAGAATCCCTCAATTGTACATACTGACAATGTCGTGGCACCTGCAACTGATAGTAAGCATTAATGGCATCGTCACTGAACGGAACCATGCGACCCCGCATAAACGCTTTGAAAGGAGCTTTGTCTTCGGCGTTTGCATAAAATTCCTTGACAATGTTGACAACGGCGGGCATCGGATGTTCAGTGAAGTGAAGCCACCCCTTTTGGTAAATTTGAGACATCATCTCCCCATCATTCCCCTAAGGGGCCAATCCCCGCTATGGTGTAAGTGCTTTAGTTAGCATGTAATCGTACCGATCGGTGGCGGCGACACTCACAAATTTTTGGCGATCATAGGTTCGTTGCGGTTGAGCGGCGCTTGAACTCTCCCCCCGTTGGCGTTTGGATGTCGGTTGAGAAGCCATTGAATTTCAGATGGGAACACTTGCTAGCAAACCCTACTTTCCCTTAAAACGTGGTTCATTCAATTTATCAAACACTTGGTGTGCAGTTGGGGTAGGTTACCCAATTTGAAATCTAAACTTGGAAATTGGTGTATGTGGAATGGATGAGTTGGAGCCCCAGGGAAGCAATTGAATTTACCTCAAAATAACCTCTCGAATACCCTAATTGAAAATTGATGTGGGAAGAAATAGAGATGAGATGGAGTGATATATATAGAGGTGGTGTGGTTGGGAATAATATGTGATTGCGAAGTTTGGGTAGTGGAGATCGTGGAAATTAGTAGTGGGGATGAGGTTTTGATGTAGGTAATGGGTAGTAGTGGGTTGGTATGGAAGCTAGGTAGTGATATTGAGGGAGAGTGAGAGCAAGAGAAGGAGTAGGCGTGTGTGGGTGTATGGGCAAGACTTAGCAGGCAGCGTGTTTAATAGTCGTGTTCGCTTGGGATCTGGGACCCCGCCGATGGGGGTGCTAAACCAAAGCGCCATTTACGTGCATGCCCACTGACTTTGAATTTTGGCCAAAAATTTTGAGATGCAAAATTCTCTGATTTTCGTCCATTTCTTGGTCGTTGTTTCTCTTACTCATGTTAGACCTCTCCTGAAACCAAAACATTCAATATGTTAGATTAATGACGACTTGGAGTTTCATTGAGATTTTTAGCAAAACTTTTACTCGATAAGACCTAACTCTTCGCTTAATAAACTACATCCTAACAATTAAACATGAACTATGAAAAATAAAGAAAAGTTGGGTTGCCTCCCAATTAGCGCTTGATTTTAAGTCGTCAAATTTGACTACTCCTCGCTTTTATTGTGTATCGGTGAGGGTAATGTCGCTTGGCGTCGATTCGACTCGCCACCCCAGTAATGCTTTATCCGTTGACCATTGACCTTGAACGTCTCTAATGGATCACGACTGTAGAGTTCAACGGTGCCATGAGGAAATACGCGTTTTATAGTAAATGGTCCCGACCATCTCGACTTAAGCTTTCCTGGGAACAATCGCAGCCGTGAGTTGAACAAGACGACTGATTGACCTGTCTCGAATGTTCGTTGCACAATTTTCTGGTCGTGCCATCTTTTAACCTTTTCTTTATATAGCTTGGCGTTCTCGTAGGCTTGGAGTCGGGAATTCGTCGAGCTCATTTAGTTGAGTAGCCTCTTTTCTCCTACTCTGACTTGATCAAAATTCAATTTCAGATGGCCCAAGAAGCCTTGTGATGTAGCTCCACCGGTAAGTGACATGTTTTTTCGTACAAGAGTTGATAAGGTGACATCCCGATTGGTGTTTTGTATGCAGTCCGGTACGCCCATAATGCGTCATCCAACCGAAGTGACCAATCTTTCCGACTCGGATTTATGACTTTTTCCAATATCTTCTTGACTTCTCTGTTCGAAACCTCAGCCTGTCCATTTGTTTGAGGGTGATATGATGTAGCCACCTTATGGTTGACCCCATACTTAGCCAAAAGAGCTGTAAACGACTTATTGCAGAAGTGACTACCTTCATCACTGATTATTGCTCTTGGTGTACCAAACCTCGTGAAAATGTTTTTCTGTAGGAATTTGAGGACCACCTTGGCATCGTTAGATGGTAGTGCTGCAGCTTCGACCCATTTCGAGACGTAATCCACCGCGAGCAGAATATACTGATTGCTCAAAGACGAAGGGAATGGTCCCATGAAATCGATGCCCCATACATCAAAGATTTCCACTTCAAGAATTGTTTGTAGGGGCATCTCATTCCGTTTCGATATGTTTCCCACCCTTTGGCATCTATCACATGTTTTCACAAATTGGTGGGCGTCTTTGAACAATGTAGGCTAATAAAACCCGGATTGAAGCACTTTTGCCGTGGTGCGCTCACTCCCATAATGTCCACCATATGTTGATGAGTGGCATTCTTACAGTATGTTGTGGACTTCACTGTAGCGGATACATCGTCGAATCATCTTATCGGCGCACTACTTGAATAGATACGGCTCATCCCACATGTACCACTTGACGTCATGAAGAAACTTCTTTTTCTGTTGTCGTGTAAGATCCAGGGGAAGCATTTTGCTTACCACAAAATTCGCGAAATCTGCATACCACGGAAATTCTGCATTTAACCCAAATAGTTGTTCATCCGGGAATGACTTGTTGATCGCACATCTATCTTCATCCTTTTTCTCTGGATTTTCCAGCCTTGATAAATGGTCGGCAACTTGATTCTCCGTCCCCTTTCTATCTTTAATTTCTAAATCAAACTCTTGAAGTAGGAGAATCCATCGGATAAGGCATGGCTTAGCATCTTTTTTCGCTATTAGGTACCGAATTGTCGAATGGTCCGTGTAGACTATTACCTTAGTCCCGATCAAGTATACCCAACAGTCTGGCATAAAGATGCTGATATTTTAGGTCTCTGCCAAATTAAGGGGAAGAATGGTGAAGTTATCTCTGAGAGCCCTGACAGCCATCGACATCCCTACGTCCAAATGATCGGCATAGAATGACATATATAGATAAGATATGATACACATAATCAAGGCATCCACCCATGTTGTGAGCCTAGATAGCACACATAATCAAGGCATCCCTACTGCCAAAGTGGACTGATGCCACCGATGACCACGAGGGTAGGTGTCCAAACCCAGAATAATGAGTGATCGAAGGCAAGGGAGCCTCTCGTAAGCCCAAAACTGTCAAGCTATAGAGCAAGACATTAGTCATGGAAAAAGACAAATCCAAAGTCAGAAAATCAAAAAGTTGGTCAAGATGACTCATCAGAAGAAATGGGTAGAATCTGAGCCAAGCATCGGTCACTCCCTCTGATCGCAATTCGATCCCATGAAAGAAGATCGCGAATGTAAAGGATCCCCAATCGTAGTCTCCTATGCAATCTACGTCCCGAATAACCCCCACTAAGCTAAAAGGGAGAGTAAGGAGTGGTTCGCAATGAAACACCCCTCATGATGGTCAAGAATAGACTCCACAAGATGCGATCTCTATCCATAAAGTCCTCGGGTAATGGCTCCTGCAAAGTGCCCTGGGCCGCATCAACACTTAAAGGTCTAGAACGAATACTACGGGTCTTGAAGGCCACGCCTGAGGAGAAAATCCAAGAAGGGTGCAAACGACAATATGAGTAATGCTAGCCTCCAAAGGCACTCTATCTCCAATAATCTGCAAACCAGTAATATATCTCCAATCCATAGGTGTCATCATAACCTCACAGTCTAAGAGATGAAGAAACTGACTTTGATGGAACCTTCTCTTGGACAAAACTCGGAGATAGCCTCAAGGGCAGCGACTAGGGGCAATGATGAAGAAGTCCTGAAAACCTTAAGAATCTACTCGTGTCCGATAGTCGGCATGAAGCGACTAGTACAAGGAGTACATAGTAAACCAGTTACCCCTAGGCTGGGTAAACTCCGAAACCTTCACGACATTAAGGTTAATAATCGATTGTGAGCAAGAATGGAGAATTAAAACAAATTAATATGAAAACTCTAGTACCTCATTCGTATGAAAGTGAACGGATGGGTGATGGCTCAAGTCGGTACCTAACAAGTCATGAACATATACCTGGATACCAGGAAGGAATTTGGGAATAGCAGTAGGCCGAGGTGGAACCTCAAGCTTAGGGATATCATCCTCCTCAGCCAGGAGACCCATATCAACATTAATAGGGCAAATCATCGACTTTATGAGACGAAAAACCTGTCGGTTAATCCGTGGAGCAGGAGTATCCGAGGCAGGTCTTTGAAGGTGAACCCCGGATAAAGCCTTATGAGCAGTAGAGCTACTAGGTATGTCCGAGTCTATAGAATTCAAAATAAGATAAGGTACGTCTCTATCCTTTTTTTTAAATCTACGTTTATGATAACCTAAAGACAATAGACTCCTAGGAATTTAATTACGGTCATAGCATCATGCATGTCCTACACGTGTCTTCACAGATACATATATCATTTTGGCATAAATATCCTAGCATAGCTGAGCATGCATATAGAAACCTGTCATTTAACTCATGGAAAAAATTTGCTAGAGTTTCCTCTATAATATGGACTGTCCACGTGCACGTAGGCATGCATTTAATCACCCTATGAGAGTACACAGTCATAACCTAACAATCAAATGATAGTTTAAGCAGTTTTTCTAATCCGTTATCAGAATATGTGCCTAAATTAACCATTAAAATGAAATATGTTGCATCTATACGGCCCATATGATGATACGTAAGCATACATTACATTATAACATGTATGTCATGCTATTTATATATACATTTTCAATATATTTCATTTAATAAAGAAAATATGGAAAAACCAAAGTGAAAATGAGGAAAAAAGAATTCTACATCGCACTGCACAACAGTAGAAGCTAACGTAGATTGTGGTGGAATACTCGAAATCAAGCCCGAATTGAGTAAATCTGATAATAAGGGTTGGATTTTTTAGACATAATGAAAGAAAACTCAAATCGAATGAATGAAAATGATCCTACCCGAGAGTATAAGCCCAACCGCGGCCAGCCTCAAGCATACATGCACCTGTCGCAAGAATATCTGTGGCTGCGCAAGGTGGGCCCCAAAGCTTCGCGTTCGATAAAATGAAGTCTGAGACGCATTCCTTAGGGTGTTCACTTAGAAAGGTACCTTTGTGGGTCATTTTTAGGGTTGAAAAACCCTCAAAAAGGGGGCAAAAACCAAGGAAGACCAAAAACTTCGTCGTGGAACGACGGGAAATAATTTATTTTAATCAAAATCACTTTTATCGATAACAAATCTTAGAATCCGTTGGCGATAACTCAATGAAGACGTCGGCTTGACCCCGATGTAGAGTCCATTGGCGATAACCCAATGAAGACATCGTCTTGACCCCGATGTAGAATCTGTTGGTGATAACCCAATGAAAACGTCAGCTTGACCTTGATATAAAATCAGTTGTCAACAACCCAATGAAGACGTCGGCCTGAACCTGATGAAGAATCCATTGGCAACAACCCAATGAAGACCTAGGTAGTACCCGATAGTAGAAATATGATTTGCAATGTGATTTAATAATGATTCAATATGTAATTTTTCGAAGTGCGATGTTCTATGATGCATAATTTACGAACATCAACTCAACCCGATAGGAGAATCCACTGACATTGACCCCAGTGAAGGCCTCGACTAAGCCCCAATGATAGAATCCGTTGGTATTAATCCCAACGAAGGCGTCGGTAGTACCCGATGACATCAATATAAATCATCATCCTCCCCAACAGATGGGAGAACCCTTTTTAAATATATACTCATCATTTGCAAACTTTATACATGGAATTGCATCAATAGATATACCTTGTCATGCATCGAGTGTCTAGTAATCTTTGTTGTGTTCATTCCATTGCATTGCATAAACATGACAAAGAGGGGCATCTGTAGACACTCAAAATTTTGCTTTCCTTGGACTAACTTTTCAAGAGGGTAAAAGCATAATTTCACTTTGGAGATAACCCTGAGGGAGGGCAAACGCATTATTTCACCCTGGAGAGAACCCCGTGGAGAAATCAAAGTGCAACGACGCCTATACACGTCGTGGTTCGAACGAGGATCACAAAGCTGAGGAAAAGGCTACAAGAAACCTGCACAATAGTCCTTGAACTGTAAGCCATCGAAGACGAGCCGATTGTCAATCATTTGGGAACGGGATGATACCATTCAACTTATCACAACATCTTTTTGAACTACGAATCAGTAAGACTTGACCTCATGTTGCAGCTTTCAGCAAAAACCTTTAAGGATTTTTGGGTATGGAGCTCAACTTTCACCGAATCGCGACCGAAGGAACAAACTTTGAGATGGCAGGGCCCACTAGGCTCACCCACGGGTACAACTGTGGATGGCCGCAAGTATACCTGCGACTGACCGGATGGTACTTAAACCAAGATCAGTAGCTCATTTGAAAAAAAGAAGAAGAGAGAGAGAGTTTTAGAGAGAGGGAGGCCCAAATTTTTCCCCAAGGTTGTTTAATCTTCTATATCATACATATTGACTGTCTAGAGTGATATAAGTTGATCTTGAGCCAATAAAAGCTTGTTCACGCGTCTCCCAAGGTGAAAACGCTCATTTTGGTCAATTTCTTTGTAAATATTGTTATAAATACTAGATTTAGGTAGATATAGCAATATCTACCATTTAAACTTGTTGTTATATATATATTTATTGTGTAATAGTTGGTATATTTAGAGTTTTTATCGATTATATTGTGCATATATTGTTAAAAACTAAGTTATTTGACTAGATCTACCTAAATTTAGTCAGATCTAGCACTTTAATCTGTTATAGAGCTTGAAACCCTAACCTATAAGCTAGATCGGTTTAGATCTACGGTAAATATGGTTATTTTATTACTTTTGGTCAGTCCCGATAACTTCGTAGAGCCTTAGATCTATATCTAGAGGTGAGGAGATCCTAATGGCTTGATATGGGGATTTTAACTGATAAAATCACCTAACATAGAGTCTAGGATGTTGCATATACATAATTAAGCATAATAATCTGAGCCTAGGAATCTTTGGGTTGATATCTCTTGAATAGATCTTACCCATAATGGTCTTATTATTTAAATGTAATGTTTAAATACTGCAAAATCACTATATAGGTAACATTGGATCTTAAAACGAGTTCGAGGGGTTCGTCCCAAGAATTCGGATTTAAGATCCCGTGATAATGAAAACCCTATAATTACAAGAGTTCGAGTCTATTGAGATGACTTTTGTGCCCGATGATAGCTCGACCCTCTTTGGTACTTTATTACATATATTATCAACAAAAAATGATTTTCAAATAAAATCACAAAGTGCTTTCACAAATAATAAAGCAATTTTGGTAGATCACCTAATAAACATAAAGATAATAAAAGGAAGTATCAAAGGTCCTTGATTACTATCCGGACGAAGAATTTGAAAATTATATTTTTTTTAAATATCATTCGAAATGTATATTTTGTCTAAAAATGAACTTTTCGCGAAATCAAATCATTTGTACATAGGTGCAAAGAAGGAACAACACTACATTCAAGTAACATAAATAAAGCCTAGAAAAGACTTTAAAATAAAAGAACTAAGCAAAATAAAACACACACACACACACAAACACTTTATGCTTAGAAAATTAATAAGAAACGGTAACCATATTTTCACGGAAGTTGGGGGTGCCTAACATCTTCCCCTCGCTTAAGCTAGCCCCCAGATTCTAAGAATCTCAATTTCAAACCAATGCTGCGGAGTCACATATTGGGCCATATTGCGAAAAGTTTAAAATTCGGATGAGTTGGTACATCTATTTCAAACCATACCAACTGGCGACTCAATCTCATTAGGCCTAATCATCAAAAAATCAAATTTTGTAAAATAAGTCGACTAATGTTGATATTTTCCCAAATCTCACCCCTTAGATGAATTAACTGACATAGCAACATAAGAAGGGTAGAAACAATAGGAAAATAGGAAAAAATAAAAAAAGAAAGAAATATCTCCTAGCGTCGACAAATATTATGAAAATAAGAACATTGAAAACGAGAATAAATAGTATGATCATAAAATAACTCAACATATATCAAATATCCTCCATAGTTCATGATAAAGATGATCCTACCATCAAAATAGCAAACAAAAAAGTTATCAATGGAAGCATGCAAAACATGTTTTAATAAACTTATAAAAACACTAGATGCATAAGTTAATATAACTAGAATAACTAACCACATATACAAATCACATGTTAATACAACTTTCCATCTGTCACAATCTCTCATACTAATTTGATTAGGCATTGTCATCACATGGTCATCATCAAATTTAGATAAAACATAAGTATTATGAAATTAATCTAGCATATTATCTGAGTAAATAAAAGAATATCGACGTCCTCTCCTTCTTAGGTAATATGATATCTTGAACGGAACATGAACTCATGCTTTTTTCATGATACCCTTCTCCATCAACTCTCCAACCTGCTTTTGTAACTTCGTCGACTCCTCATAAATTTATAGGCTGATCGGTACAGAATGATAGCACTAGGTACGATATCAATTTGAAATAGAAAAACAACAGAACTACACAAAACATATTTAAGCTGGTTAGTATTCAAAAGTACAATCATCGGCTGTTTAAAATACAATCATCTTTCCAACTCACTCTCTTTTTCATAGTCACTTATTTTTCCCTCTTTGTTTTGCTCAATTTTTCTCTCAACTATTTTAGTCACTCATTTATTTTCAACCTCACTTTTTTCAATCTCTCATTTGTTTTCGTTCTTATTCTTTTTTATCTTTTTTTTCATCATCACTTTTCTCACTCACTATCTTTTGATCACTCTCTTTCTTTTGCTCATGCTCTTGATGTTGATCATTCTCTTGCTTTTGATCACGATCTTTCTATAAGTACATTGGCTCCTCTTAGACGTGCTCGAGTGTCACAAACATCTCGCCATGGAGAGCTCAGGTGTCACCAACGTCTCTTTGCGGACTGCATGTTCTTCTTCCACTTCAAGCTGTTTCAGTTAAACTCGCTCACTATGCGCCTTATGGGTGATATTTAGTTGTAACCAACAATCCTCTATTCTTTTATGACATGCCTCCATGATGTCCTCATTTACCTTCTCAGAAAAGACTTGCTCTCTAGAAGCCATAGAAACGTCTTGTGGTTGTTCATGCCTATGAACCTTTTTATCATCATATAATATTGATCGCCTTGGAGGTTGCTCTATAAGCCTTGGAGATGAATACTCCTTCCTACGATTTAAGTGGACTGGAACAAACCGCTTCCTCATCACGGTTTTTAAATCCTCCAGTGTCTCGATCAAACGCTCTCCATATCTTCTCTTCCTAAGAACAAATTGATCCCACCATGTAGTTGCATAATCAGAAAAATCTAGAACATCAAGTTTTACCTTCCTATGCTCAAAATAATCATCATAGTCAAACTTCTGCTCCTTCCTTTTTTACCATCTCAAATTTGCTTCAGGATCATTCTTTCATTAGAAAGAATTCCTTCGATAATTAGGAGTACCCTCAAAATCGTAACCATACATGTTTATTACAAAACAAAGGTTAATAGCTAAAATTTTTATCACACACTCCCTTACGTGTTTCGCTAAAATAATGAATCACTCAATTACGCTCATGTATACACTCGATTGGCTTTTACCCTCGATTGGTCTCACCACTCCTACCTTTTTCTACTCTATATTATCTCTTATAGGTTCTTTTTGAATTCACCAAACAATAACAAAGTTTACTAATTAATTCAAAAATAACTTGTCAAGAACAAATATTATAGGTATGACTATGGTTACCATAAATTCTGAACCTGTTTTATAACGGGTGAATTTCTTATAAGCTTTGGATTTGCTATTTGTAGTTCTGCTTCAGAATTGAACAACCCTCACGAAATTGATTTTTGATTCACGATGGGAAATAGTTTTTCGATTGAATCCTTGGTTTGAATATGATGATTGGATGAAGTATGACCAAATTTTTTTGGGAAAGCTTGTTAGGTTAGTAGAAATTTTAGGGTTTCGTTTGATCAGAATTCATGATTGAAGGGTGTGCAACAAGTTTGGTTAGCACAATAAAAATTGAAAATTTTCTATATTCTATATTCTTATTTTTTTAATCCAATAAGAAAACTAAAAGATAGATAATTCACTAGAAAACTTAGCTTTGATACCAAATGATGGACTCCACGACACGCTTATGTGAGGTGATCATCACCCAGATCGTTTCTAGCAAAGTTATTAGGTGGAACACGCTCGACACTTCAACACAACATATATATTGAGATGAAAACCTAGGTACAATCTATAGTGCAATGCAGTTACGTTGAACGGACACCAACGACACCTTGACCCAATGTTTATATGTAAATAAGAACCCTGGTATAATTGATGATTGATGTGGTAGAAGACGCCACACATAACTATGTATTATTGTATGATAAGTCAAAATTGAATCTCAAAGAAAAACTAAGAACTAACTTAAGAATTCTCAAACAATCAAAAGAAGAGAATAATCTCACAAGTATTTTGAAAAATTTTGAATTGTGTATAAATTACATCATCCATGTCCCTTATTTATACTAGTAGAAGAAACCCTAATCCTATAAGAAAATAACAAATCAAATCCTAAAGGAATAAAAAATTAAGTTGGAATGGAAAACCTAAAAAGCATCCAACTTACATTAGCATCAAAAAACTACTAAAGAAGATCAAAATCCTGTGCAAATCTGCTCCAGAAACTTCCAAAATTGCAAATGAGTGCGAAAATCAGAATCTGGGGCATCTGCGGCCGAAATGGGGGCATACGATGCGTTGTGGTGTGCAGGTGGGGCACTCTAGCATGCTACCGAACCGTAATGACCTAGAATTTTGTATAATGAATTATTAATAGAAATGAGTAATTATTTGAAAATGTTGTTTACATTTATGTGTGCATGTGAACTTATGTGATACTGAAGATATGGAAATATAAAGTTCCATAAATAAGAATTAAGAATGAATTAAATATGAGATTATTAAATTACGAAAGTGAAAGTAGTATGCACACAAGCTTATCATATTTGATATGATGAAGCATATACTTTGTAATGATTTTATTCATTTATTAATAATAAAAGTTAATTTATAAAAATGCTTTTAATTTATCTACATGGTGTTGTTATATTATATGTGATAAACCCATAGTTTTAAGCAATGCTTTTAGAATAATGATGATGATCGTGCTAATGAGATCTAAATTCTTAGATAGCTTAAAACTAAAATAGTTCTCAATCGATGGATTACTAAAAAGGGGATTAGTGAATCCGGATAGATTGGTACATACGTTGCATGCACTTAGGAAGAGGATGATTGATCTCATAATCATTTGTGCGGAGACACTAACCTAATGGAGTTTAAGTTGTCTATCAATAGGAATTCCTCTAGTGATAGTAGTATAAGTGATCCTTAGACTTGAGATCATCATAGTATCTTGTGTATGATGAGTTATACTTTAACATGTATCTTAAGACTCTTAGGGTATATCAAAGGGTATGCGTGGGTATAATAATTTATACATGGAGATAATGAATGAGCAATAAAAAATTTACCGCTTTTATAAAAGGAGAGAATATCCTATGTGATTCGATAAATTACAAATCAATAATCCTTGGCCAAAGTAGAATGAAATTAGAAAAAAATTTCTAATTTGCATTATTTAAAGTTTTGCATTTGGGAATCGAAATACATACAATTAAATACAATAAGACTTGATAGTAATTCCATGTCTTATATTTAATTTGGACATTGTATGGTGGAATAATTGAATTGTAAGGTAACTATTTAATCAAATGTTCTTTTATGATTAATGTTGAAATCTATATTATCTAGAAAGTCGTTGATCGCTAAGGAGACTTTGTAAGAGCCCAATTTTTTATAAATAAAATTGAATTTCCTCTATTCATTATTTTGAAATAGTAAGGGGTTGATTGGATTAATGTGGTTAGTTATGGATAAAAGGCGCAAATATTTTAAATAATCAAATGGTTATAAAATATTCATTGTTGTCGAGGAAATTCGTTCGGTCGTGGAATATTCTTGCTGTCAGGAAATATCCGTACGACAACGCAGCTATTTGTGAGCCCCATAACGGAAAAATGTCGGATGAAGAAAACGAAACGAATGAGTTTTTTTAATAATAACGATGTAACGGTTACCGTTAAAACTGTTGGAATACCCCGGTGGGTAATGTGACACCCCCAAATCTCGGTACTTCATTACCTCAAGATTTGGTGTCCACGTAATCAAAACATTCATTTATAACTACCCAATCATAGATAAAATTGAATAATAAACCTGCCCATACAGGAATTACATAAAATAATATCTCCCAGGCTATCTAACCTTTACAAACAATTATTCATGCGGAAAATTTAAATAAACTTCATTACAATCTTTAAACCAAAGTCTGATAATAAAACTATCAAAACTATTACAAGTCTTCAGTACTTGTTCATCTTTCCCTTTCCTTTACTGGTGCTAGGTACATCACCATTTCCATCTTTAGTTGTAAGGATTTTATAGGCAAGAGTGAGCAAACAAAGCTCACTTGAAATAACAATGAATAACTTTTACATTCTCTGCCCATTCAGGGGCTCAATAGAACTGAACAATAGGTTTTATTAACATCTTAAACATTCCTTGCCCATTCAGAGGCTCAATAGAACTAAATAATAAGTCCTATTAACATCTTAACATTCCTTGCCCATTCAGGGGCTCAATAGAAGCCCGAACAATAGAAGTCACATTAACATTTTAAACATTCACCGAGGGTCTAATGACCCACGAACCTTGTCCACAGTTATAAGTAATCTTTCAACTTAAACTTTTATGGTCATACGACCATAATGACTTTAAGGTACTTAGGGGGATCAACCTTTCGTACATGTATTGTATACAAATATTTCAGCGCAAAGTACAAAACTAAGCGTAACCCCTATAAATAAGGTTGTTCATCTCAGTATTTTGAGTACAAGCCTAGTTTGGTTTGGATACACTTCAAGGAAATTTGGAATTCAACGGACATCAACTAAGGATTAGTTGAATAAAAGATAATAACACTATGTTATTGAATAATCCTGACTGAATAAACATTTCGTTCTAAGTTCATGCTTTAGGAATAATTCTAATAGCATGACAATTGAATAATCTATCATACCTTGCTTTGAACAATATTAAGCTAAGGTTATATCTTAAAATTCATTATCATGCATGCACAACAAATAATAACTTGAACAATAAACTGATTCAACAGAATAACGATACTTGCATGCTAATATAACAAGTTTAGAGTTAGGAAAAACTTGCATAATTATAATAACTATCTCAACGAAAGTGTGGAGATGGGAAGCTTGTATCATCATGAATAACTGGATACAATTAAGTTGCTTAATGGAAATACTTTACTCAATAAATTATAGCATATGAAATTTGTATAACGAAGCTTTAGGATTAGAAAACTTGTATAAACACAACTAACTCAATGAGAGTATGGAGTTAGAGAACTTTCATTGCACGTAGATTAAACCGTTATAATCCAAATCACAATATCCTATATACATGTGTTAACATGACATGATTAGTCATAATCAACACTACATCACGTATGGTTTCAATGTCTAACCATGTAATCAAATCATATTCCTAAACGATAATAAATTTGTTAGGTATTAAGACCATGTTCGTTCAACACATTACAATACTATAATAACAGAATTTATTTGGTCTTATAGTATTATTATCAAAATTTAAGACTTCGGGCAAGCAAGTCATTTGAAATATTCTCGCTAAGGTGGCCATGCTACCACGATTTATCTTCATGGGTCGTATTTACTGGTACTGAGGTGGCGCTCCCGGCGTGAGAAATATCTGAGGACTTCGGTCTTTTGTGGTGCGCATGAAGTTCAACGACTTGCGGTACGGC
Organism: Panax quinquefolius; assembly: GCA_020205615.1. NCBI lineage: Eukaryota > Viridiplantae > Streptophyta > Magnoliopsida > Apiales > Araliaceae > Panax > Panax quinquefolius. The sequence continues at coordinate 42,586,118 of CM035151.1, read as the reverse complement.
TTGAAGTTTAATTTGGACGCGATTTTTAGCGCTAAGGCGCGAAACTTGACGCTGGAGCGTGAATTTTGACACTGGGGCGCCGAAACTCATAGAACCAAAACAGAAGAACAGAGCCAAAGCTACTATTTTAAATTTGAAACAACAATTCGCCCTAACTCACATGTATAACTTATATAAATTACACATACACGTTAATAATCATATCTATACCAATTAGCAACAATTGAACATCAAATTTAAAAGACTGAAATCATTAAAATAATATTTGGTTAAAACTCAAAACTCCATTGTTGACAAATAGAATACAGTGAACTGAAATTCCACTGTTATCAACCAAATTTGATTCTTTTGAAATACAATCATACCAACATATACATCAATTAACATGTATAGTTCAATTTCACAATTTTCACAATTAATATATACTATTTTTGATATCTCTACAAATTATATACTGTGACGCCCCCAAAATTAGGTATACATCACCTATCTTGGGTCGCCAGACATATGGTATGTAATTCAAATACAACTTACTAATACAACTGCTGCGTATGTACAATACGACAAAACATAAACTGTGAGTTTGAATACATTTATTGTCTACTAGAGATTATACAAACTCAAAAGGAGTCCTCATTACAATTATTATCACACTATTTCACAAAATAGTGAGAACTACTAATGCTATCCTCTGGACCATCACTCCGTTCCCCGACTCGTCCCAGCTATATTCTCATTTCCTGAAGAGAACAGTGAAAGAAAGGGTGAGCTCAACTAGCCCAGTAAGAAATATTATGACTAAGATAATGCAGAATAAATTATCATTAGCCTCCAACAATGTTAAACTGATAAAATACAATAGACATCAAGTTTAACTGCAGCAGAACAAGTAATCCATTAAAAGAGTCAAGTAGAGAATAGAATCTACTATCTTTTATGATTTAAAAAGTTTTTCATCACTTTTATCACGAGACTAAATTTCAATAAATAATCCACATCATTAAATCATCCCTGCACTAGGCCAAGGATATTCTTTAGTATCACGACCATGAATTATCTATGCACTACAGGCCAAAGATAATCGTGTTTTCTTCAACGGTCCTGATCATGCCATAAAACAATTCATCTTTGCTCCCTTGGCCGAAGAGAATCCATAGCCATAATCATACCAAAAACTGTCCATCAATGAACTACGGGTGATGAGGACATGACATGCGTGGATTCAAACAAGACTAAAGGGACGTGGGGATCAAGCAAGGCTAGAACAAAGAGGTTCAAACAAAGTCTCAATGGATTGATCCAAGATGTTTGAAATTTGAAGCTAACGTAAGAAAATCCAAAGAGGAGGCAAAAGAACATGAGACATTAATTTGGGTCAATTTAATACAAGCCCAATTTTAATCCTCTTAACAAAGTCAACATATTTACTTACAAAGGAGTATTATGAAAATCCCACGCAGTGAAGGATTTTATTTGGATTCTTAATTTTAAATTCTATTGTAATTAGGATTTCTTTTTAATTAGAATTCCTTTTCCAAATTGACTTCTATATTGTAATTAGGATTTCTTTTAATTAGAATTCCTTTTCCAAATTGACTTCTATTTTCTTATAGAATTAGGGTTATAGTTTATAAATTTCTATTAGGATTTGGATTGTTTTGAGTAGTATAAATAGAGGTGCAAGTTGATGTAATATGACACATTATCATTATTTATTATTCAATATATTTGTGAGGTTATTCTCTACTTTTGGTTCTTTGAAGAATTCCTAAGTATTTTTCTTAGTTATTTCTTTGAGATTCAATTTGACTTATCATACAACAATTCATAGTCAGGTGTGGCGCCTTTCACCGCATCAATCGTCGATTGTCGAGATTACCGCTTCAATATAAGCGAGGGGTCAAGGTGTCGTTGGTGTCCATTCAACGCAGATTTCGAACAAAGCAATTGTACCAAGATTACCGCCTATATATAGAGCGAGGGCTTAAGGTGTTGCAAGCAATTCACCCAACAACTTGTGCTAGAAACGATCGGGCGACGACCACCTCACTTAAGCGCGTCGTGGAGTCTATCATTTGGTATCAAAGCTAAGCCTTTCTAGCAAGTTACTTATCTTTAATTTTTTTGTCAAAATATATATTGCAAAAAAAAAAAAAAAAAAAAGAAAAAAAAAAAAAAAAAAAAAATTATATTCTATCAGGTTAACCAATTTGTAGCACACCATCAAATCATCAAATTCCAACTAAGAGTTCATACTGTTCCATCATCATCAATTTCAAACGAGCTACAATTTAAAGTCCAAGCATACAAGAGGAGTACAAGACAATCGATCGGTGATTTTGTGGTATTCTAATAGTTACACCATCTATATAATTGTTTCATGATAAGTAATTTTGAATTGATTAGTAAAATCAAGAATTTTGCTAGGAATTCAATAAGAACCTATTAGAGAGAATATTTGAGGTAAAAGGCTTAGTGGTGAGATTAATTGAGGGTAAAAGCCAATTATTGAGAGTATACACGAGTGGACCATTGATTCGAATTTAAACACGTAAGTGGAGTGGTGAGGAAACTATTTTCTACTAACCCTTATTTTGCAGGGAAATATGTCTAGCTCAAAGGATAAAGGAACTCATGAGGAACAACCTTCGACAATTTGAATTGAAATTCCGGATGGAAGCAATGCATAAAGAATGGGATCGGAGATTGAGAAAGACTATGGAGCAAATGCAAGAACAATTAGAAGAGATGAGGGTGTCTATATGGTCGAGCTATCCCAAAACACTCTTGGGATGCAAAACAAGACGAGGACACAACAAACCGACGCGAAGAAAGGAAGACCTTTACGGTGAGGACAGAGAGGCAAATGGAAGATCGTGAATCTAATTTTCGACATCAAAGACACACGGAGGTGCTAGGGAAAGAAGAGGTCAGGACAGAGAAGATGGCAATTTGGATAGCATAAAAATGAAGATTCCAGCTTTCCAAGGCACGGGTGATCCTGAGGCTTATTTAGATTGGGTAACCAAGATGGAGCGAATCTTTGACTGTCACAACTATTCGGACCTCAAGAAAGTCAAACTCGCCATTACGGACTTTTCTGGATATGCATTGATATGGTGGGATCAGTTGACAGCTAATCGGAGAAGGTGTGACGAGCGGCCGATTACAACTTGGGCGGAGATGAAAGCGATAATGAAAAAGAGGTTTGTACCAACATACTATCAACGGGAGATCATTCGTAATTTACAAACTCTTAAACAGGGAAGTCGGAGTGTGGATGAATATTACAGGAGATGGAGATGTTGAAGGATCTAAGCTAACTTGATTGAGGACAATGAAACATCGATGGCTAGGTTCTCTGCAGGATTGAACGGGAGATTGCGCAGACTTGGTTGAACGACAACATTATTTAGAGTTGGAGGAACTGGTCCATATGGCTACTAAGATAGAGAAACAACTCAAGAGGCGAGGAGGACAACGAGGACAATCTAATGCTAGTTCATCATGGAGACCCAATTTGGCAAAGCGAGAGGAAAAAGACATGCGTTCAAGCCAAAGGTGGAACCCAAGCAAGGATCAACTAGCCGAGAAACTCAAGGTAAAACTGAACAACCTTCTTTTGGTCGTAATCGAGATATTGTATGTTTTAAGTGTCAAGGCAGGGGACATATTTCTAGCCAATGTCCAAATCAGAGGAAAATGTTGTTACTTGACAATGGAGATGTGGAGACCGAGGGGGAAGATAGCGACACCGATTCTATGCCACCATTAGAGGAGATAGGTGAGGATGCAATACATGGTGAAATTCTGGTTACAAGAAGAGCACTTAGTAGTACAAAGTTAAGGAGGAGAGCAAAGTGAGCAATGGGAAAATCTATTTCATACTCGATGTCTTGTGAATGGGAAAATTTGTTGCGTGTAGTTATAGATGGAGGCAATTTGCACAAATGTGGCAAGCACTACGATGGTGGAGAAATTGGGGTTACCTACTACCAAACATCCGCAGCCGTATCGTTTGCAGTGGCTCAATGATAATGCAGACATTAAAGTAACCAAACAGGTGTTAGTTCCATTTGCTATTGGTCGATATATTGATGAGGTATTGTGTGATGTGGTGCCCATGCAAAAGGGACATATATTGTTGGGTAGACCATGGCGGTTTGATAGGAGGGTTCAACATGACGGGTTTACCAACGTATATTCATTCGTTCACGACAAGAAGAAGATCTCTTTCAAGGTCCTTTGTCACCACAACAAGTACATGAAGATCAAATTCATTTGCAGTAAAAATTATGTACAAAGAAAAGAGAGTGAAGAAGAAAAAAAAATCAAGAAGAAAAAGAAAAGAAAGAAAAGAAAGAGAGAGAGAAAAAAATATACTTGGCAAAAAGAGTGATGTGAGAAGAGCTTTGATTTCTAAATAGCCTATGATTTTACTTCGTAGATAAAGAGGCGCTTTTGACTACTAACGCTAATGATTCTTTGCCTAGTGTTGTTTCATCTCTCTTACAGTGAATTCAAAGATGTATTTCCGAGGAGTTTCCTCATGGACTACCACCTATTCGGGAATTGAGCATCAAATTGATTTTGTTCCTGCATGACGATTCCAAACCGTCCAAATTTTATCGGAGTAATCCCGAGGAAACGAAGGAGTTACAAAGGCAAGCAGACGAAATGATGGAGAAAGGATTCGTGAGAGAAAGTATGAGCCCCGTATGCGATTCCGGTGATCCTAGTGCCAAAAAGGATGGAAAATGGAGGATGTGCATCGATTGTCGAGCCGGTAGTAAATAACATTACGGTAAAATATCGACATCCCATTCCTCGTTTAGATGACATGTTAGATGAATTACATGGGTCTTGCATATTTTCAAAAATTGATTTAAAAAGTGGTTATCATCAAATTAGAATGCAAGAGGGTGATGAATGGAAAACAACGTTTAAAACTAAATACGGTCTTTATGAATGGTTAGTATTACCTTTTGGTTTAACTAATGCACCGAGCACTTTCATGAGATTAATGAACCATGTTTTGCGTCCATTCATTGGAAAATTTGTCGTAGTTTATTTTGATGATATCTTGATTTATAGCAAAAACTTCGAAGATCATGCATTGCATTTAAAATCTGTTTTAGATGTACTTAGGAAAGAAAAGTTATTTGCTAACATGGAGAAATGCACGTTTTGTTCGGATAGAATTGTTTTTCTTGGCTTTGTTGTGAGTTCACAGGGAGTCCAAGTTGATGAGGAGAAAATACGTGCGATCCGGGATTGGCCGAGTCCAACCAATGTGAGTCAAGTACGAAGCTTTCATGGACTCGCAAGTTTCTACCGACGCTTTGTTCGGAATTTTAGTGAAATTACAACACCATTGACCGAGGTCATCAAGAAAAGTGTGGGCTTTAAGTGGGGTGATGAACAGGAAAAGCATTTAATTTGATTAAGGATAAATTGACAAATGCTCCTTTACTTATTTTGCCTAACTTTGCTAAAACTTTTGAGATTGAGTGTGATGCTTCAGGTTTAGGGATTGGAGCTGTGTTGATGCAAGAAGGAAAACCAGTGGCGTATTTTAGCGAAAAGTTGAGTGGGGCAGCTTTGAACTATCCTACATATGACAAAGAGATGTACGCTTTGGTTAGAGCCTTGGAGACATGGCAACATTACTTGTGGCCTAAGGAGTTTGTGATCCACACCGATCATGAATCATTGAAATATTTGAAGGGTCAACACAAGTTGAACAAAAGGCATGCACGATGGATGGAATTTATCGAGACATTTCCATATGTTATTCGATATAAGCAAGGTAAGGAGAACGTCGTTGCAGATGCTTTGTCTCGCAGGTATGTTTTGTTAAATACTCTTGATACGAAATTGCTTGGGTTTGAACGAATTAAAGAGTTATATGATAATGACCTTGATTTCGGTGAAGAGTTTAAAACTTGTGAAAAGAATGTTGTGGGTAAATACTTTAGAGTTGATGGATTCTTGTTTCGAGAAAATAAACTATGTATTCCTGCATGTTCTTTGCGTGAGTTGTTGGTTAGGGAATCACATGGGGGTGGTTTAATGGGACATTTTGGTGTTGATAAAACTTTTGCTATTTTAAAAGAACATTTTTATTGGCCTCATATGAAAAGGGATGTAGAAAGAATATGTGATAGATGTATTACTTGTCGCCAAGCTAAATCTCGTGTTCAACCCCATGGATTGTATACGCCATTGCCTATTCCTAATGAACCTTGGATTGATCTTTCTATGGACTTTGTGTTGGGTTTACCTAGGTCTAAGCATGGTTATGATTCGATATTTGTGGTCGTGGATAGATTTTCAAAAATGGCACATTTTATTCCATGTCATAAAACTGATGATGCATCTCATGTTGCTGATTTGTTCTTTAGGGAGATTGTGCGTTTGCATGGTATGCCTAAAACTATTGTTTCTGATAGAGATACAAAGTTCTTAAGTTATTTTTGGAAGACCTTGTGGGGTAAATTGGGTACTAAATTGTTATTTTCTACTACTTGTCATCCACAAACTGATGGTCAAACTGAAGTAGTAAATAGGACTTTGTCAGCATTATTACGGGCTATCATTAAAAAGAATATCAAGCAATGGGAAGAATGTTTACCACATGTTGAGTTTGCATATAACCGTTCTGTTCATTCTGCTACTAATTTTTCTCCATTTGAAATTGTATATGGTTTTAATCCTTTGACACCATTGGATTTATCACCGCACACTGCTTTCGAATATACTAACATGGATGGAAAGAAAAAGGCTGATCTTGTTAAGCAGATTCATGAAAAAGCCAGGCTAAACATTGAACGGAGAACGGAACAATACATTAAGCACGCGAACAAGGGACGACATCAAGTGATCTTTGAGCCCGGAGATTGGGTGTGGTTACATATGCGGAAAGAAAGATTCCCCGTTCAAAGACGTTCGAAATTACTTCCGAGGGGAGATGGTCCATTTCAAGTTCTCAAGCGTATCAATGACAATGCCTATAAATTGGATTTGCCAGGTGAGTATAATGTTAGTGCTACATTTAACGTTACTGATCTAAGTCCGTTTGATGTAGGTGACGATTTGAGGACAAATCCTTTTCAAGAGAGAGAGGAATGATGAGGACATGACATGCGTGGATTCAAACAAGACTAAAGAGGACGTGGGGATCAAGCAAGGCTAGAACAAAGAGGTTCAAACAAAGTCTCAATGGATTGATCCAAGATGTTTGGGAAGTATAACGTAAGAAAATCCAAAGAGGAAGCAAAAGAACATGAGACATTAATTTGGGTCAATTTAATACAAGCCCAATTTTAATCCTCTTAACAAAGTCAACATATTTACTTACAAAGGAGTATTATGAAAATCCCAAGAAGCAAAGTGAAGGATTTTATTTGGATTCTTAATTTTAAATTCTATTGTAATTAGGATTTCTTTTTAATTAGAATTCCTTTTCCAAATTGACTTCTTATATATTGTAATTAGGATTTCTTTTTAATTAGAATTCCTTTTCCAAATCGACTTCTATTTTCTTATAGAATTAGGGTTATAGTTTATAAATTTCTATTAGGATTTGGATTGTTTTGAGTAGTATAAATAGAGGTGCAAGTTGATGTAATATGACACATTATCATTATTTATTATTCAATATATTTGTGAGGTTATTCTCTACTTTTGGTTCTTTGAAGAATTCCTAAGTATTTTCTTAGTTATTTCTTTGAGATTCAATTTGACTTATCATACAACAATTCATAGTTGTGTGTGGCGTCTTTCACCGCATCAATCGTCGATCACCGAGATTACCGCTTCAATATAAGCGAGGGGTCAAGGTGTCGTTGGTGTCCATTCAACGCAGATTTCTAACGCCAAACAATTGTACCAAGATTACCGCTTATATATAGAGCGAGGGCTTAAGGTGTTGCAAGCAATTCACCCAACAACCTGTGCTTAGAAACGATCGGATGACGACCACCTCACGCAAGCGTGCCGTGGAGTCTATCATTTGGTATCAAAGCTAAGCCTTTCTAGCAAGTTACTTATCTTTAATTTTTTGTCAAAAATATATATTGCAAAAAAAAAAAAAAAAAAAAAGATAGCAAAAAAAAAAAAAAAAATTCATATTCTATTGTCTATAAACCAATTTCAGTAGCACACCATCAAATCATCAAATTCCAACCAAGAGTTCATACCGCTCCATCATCATCAATTTAAAACTGAGCTACAATTTACGAGTCTGAAGCCTACAAGAGGAGTACAAGACAATCGATCGGTGATTTTTGTGGTATTCTAATAGTTACACCATCTATATAATTGTTTCATGATAAGTAATTTTGAATTGATTAGTAAAATCAAGAATTTTGCTAGGAATTCAATAAGAACCTATTAGAGAGAATATTTGAGGTAAAAGGCTTAGTGGTGAGATTAATTGAGGGTAAAAGCCAATTATTGAGAGTATACACGAGTGGACCATTGATTCGAGCGAAACACGTAAGGGAGTGGTGAGGAAACCATTTTCTACTAACCCTTATTTTGCAGAAATATGTCTAGCTCAAAGGATAAAGGAACTCATGAGGAACAACCTTGACAAATTTGAATTGAAATTCCGGATGGAAGCAATGCATAAAGAATGGGATCGGAGATTGAGAAAGACTATAGAGCAAATGCAAGAACAATTAGAAGAGATGAGGTGTGTCTATATCGAGCTATCCCAAAACACTCTTGGGATGCAAAACAAAGACGAGGACACAACAAACCGACGCAAAGAAAGGAAGACCCTTACGGTGAGGACGAAGGCAAATGGAAGATCGTGAATCTAATTTTCGACATCAAAAAGACTGGAGGTGCTAGGGAAAGAAGAGGAGGTCGATGAGAAGATGGCAATTTGGATAGCATAAAAATGAAGATTCCAGCTTTCCAAGGCACGGGTGATCCTGAGGCTTATTTAGATTGGGTAACCAAGATGGAGCGAATCTTTGACTGTCACAACTATTCGGACCTCAAGAAAGTCAAACTGGCCATTACGGAATTTTCTGGATATGCATTGATATGGTGGGATCAGTTGACAGCTAATCGGAGAAGGTGTGACGAGCGGCCGATTACAACTTGGGCGGAGATGAAAGCGATAATGAAAAGAGGTTTGTACCAACATACTATCAACGGGAGATCATTCGTAATTTACAAACTCTTAAACAGGGGAAGTCAAGTGTGGATGAATATTACAGGAGATGGAGATGTCAAGGATCTAAGCTAACTTGATTGAGGACAATGAAACATCGATGGCTAGGTTCTCGGCAGGATTGAACTGGGAGATTGCAGACTTGGTTGAACGACAACATTATTTAGAGTTGGAGGAACTGGTCCATATGGCTACTAAGATAGAGAAACAACTCAAGAGGCGAGTAGGACAACGAGGACAATCTAATGCTAGTTCATCATGGAGACCTAATTTGGCAAAGCGAGAGAAAAAGACACTGCGTTCAAGCCAAAGGTGGAACCCAAGCAAGGATCAACTAGCCGAGAAACTCAAGGTAAAACTGAACAACCTTCTTTTGGTCGTAATCGAGATATTGTATGTTTTAAGTGTCAAGGCAGGGGACATATTTCTAGCCAATGTCCAAATCAGAGGAAAATGTTGTTACTTGACAATGGAGATGTGGAGACCGAGGGGGAAGATAGCGACACCGATTCTATGCCACCATTAGAGGAGATAGGTGAGGATGCAATACATGGTGAAATTCTGGTTACAAGAAGAGCACTTAGTACACAGGTTAAGGAGGAGAGCAGTGAACAGCGGGAAAATCTATTTCATACTCGATGTCTTGTGAATGGGAAAATTTGTTGCGTAGTTATAGATGGAGGCAGCTGTACAAATGTGGCAAGCACTACGATGGTGGAGAAATTGGGGTTACCTACTACCAAACATCCGCAGCCGTATCGTTTGCAGTGGCTCAATGATAATGCAGACATTAAAGTAACCAAACAGGTGTTAGTTCCATTTGCTATTGGTCGATATATTGATGAGGTATTGTGTGATGTGGTGCCCATGCAGGCAGGACATATATTGTTGGGTAGACCATGGCAGTTTGATAGGAGGGTTCAACATGACGGGTTTACCAACGTATATTCATTCGTTCACGACAAGAAGAAGATCTCTTTGCGTCCTTTGTCACCACAACAAGTACATGAAGATCAAATTCATTTGCAGAAAAATTATGTACAAAGAAAAGAGAGTGAAGAAAAGAAAAATCAAGAAGAAAAAAAAAGAGAAAAAGAAAGAGAGAAAAAGAAAGAAGAGAAAAAAACAAATATACTGGCAAAAAAGAGTGATGTGAGAAGAGCTTTGATTTCTAAACAGCCTATGATTTTACTTCGGTATAAAGAGGCGCTTTTGACTACTAACGCTAATGATTCTTTGCCTAGTGTTGTTTCATCTCTTCTTGTGAATTCAAAGATGTATTTTCCGAGGAGTTTCCTCATGGACTACCACCTATTCGGAATCGAGCATCAAATTGATTTTGTTTCGGTGCGACGATTCCAAACCGTCCAAATTTTATCGGAGTAATCCCGAGGAAACGAAGGAGTTACAAAGGCAAGTTGGCCGAGTTGATGGGGAAAGGATCCGTGGGAGAAAGTATGAGCCCAGGTGCGTTCCGGTGATCCTAGTGCCGAAAAAGGATGGAAAATGGAGGATGTGCATCGATTGTCGAAAGCAGTAAATAACATTACGGTAAAATATCGACATCCCATTCCTCGTTTAGATGACACGTTAGATGAATTACATGGGTCTTCAGATATTTTCAAAATTGATTTAAAAAGTGGTTATCATCAAATTAGAATGCAAGAGGGTGATGAATGGAAAACAACGTTTAAAACTAAATACTGGTCTTTATGAATGGTTAGTATTACCTTTTGGTTTAACTAATGCACCGAAAGCACTTTCATGAGATTAATGAACCATGTTTTTTGCGTCCATTCATTGGAAAATTTGTCGTAGTTTATTTTGATGATATCTTGATTTATAGCAAAACTTGAAGATCATGCATTGCATTTAAAATCTGCATTTTAGATGTACTTAGGAAAGAAAAGTTATTTGCTAACACGGAGAAATGCACGCTTTGTTCTGGATAGAATTGTTTTTCTTGGCTTTGTTGTGAGTTCACGGGGAGTCCAAGTTGATGAGAGAAAATACGTGCGATCCGGGATGGGCCGAGTCCAACCAATGTGAGTCAAGTACTGAAGCTTTCATGGACTCGCAAGTTTCTACCGACGCTTTGTTCGAATTTTAGTGAAATTATAAACACCATTGACCGAGGTCATCAAGAAAAAAGTGTGGGCTTCAAGTGGGGTGATGAGCAGAAAAAGCATTTAATTTGATTAAGGATAAATTGACAAATGCTCCTTTACTTATTTTGCCTAACTTTGCTAAAACTTTTGAGATTGAGTGTGATGCTTGAGTTTAGGGATTGAGCCGTGTTGATGCAAGAAGGAAAACCAGTAGGCGTATTTTAGCGAAAAAGTTGAGTGGGGCGCAACTTTGAACTATCCTACACATATGACAAAGAGATGTACGCTTTGGTTAGAGCCTTGGAGACATGGCAACATTACTTGTGGCCTAAGGAGTTTGTGATCCACACCGATCATGAATCATTGAAATATTTGAAGGGTCAACACAAGTTGAACAAAAGACATGCACGATGGATGGAATTTATCGAGACATTTCCATATGTTATTCGATATAAGCAAGGTAAGGAGAACGTCGTTGCAGATGCTTTTGTCTGGCAGGTATGTTTTGTTAAATACTCTTGATACGAAATTTCTTGGGTTTGAACGAATTAAAGAGTTATATGATAATGACCTTGATTTCGGTGAAGAGTTTAAAACTTGTGAAAAGAATGTTGTGGGTAAATACTTTAGAGTTGATGGATTCTTGTTTCGAGAAAATAAACTATGTATTCTTGCATGTTCTTTGCGTGAGTTGTTGGTTAGGGAATCACATGGGGGCGGTTTAATGGGACATTTTGGTGTTGATAAAACTTTTGCTATTTTAAAAGAACATTTTTATTGGCCTCATATGAAAAGGGATGTAGAAAGAATATGTGATAGATGTATTACTTGTCGCCAAGCTAAATCTCGTGTTCAACCCCATGGATTGTATACGCCATTGCCTATTCCTAATGAACCTTGGATTGATCTTTCTATGGACTTTTTGTGTTGGGTTTACCTAGGTCTAAGCATGGTTATGATTCGATATTTGTGGTCGTGGATAGATTTTCAAAAATGGCACATTTTATTCCATGTCATAAAACTGATGATGCATCTCATGTTGCTGATTTGTTCTTTAGGGAGATTGTGCGTTTGCATGGTATGCCTAAAACTATTGTTTCTGATAGAGATACAAAGTTCTTAAGTTATTTTTGGAAGACCTTGTGGGGTAAATTGGGTACTAAATTGTTATTTTCTACTACTTGTCATCCACAAACCGAATGGTCAAAACCAAGTAGTAAATAGGACTTTGTCGGCATTATTACTTGCTATCATTAAAAAGAATATCAAGCAATGGGAAGAATGTTTACCTACATGTTGAGTTTGCATATAACCATTGCATTCATTCTCGCTACTAATTTTTCTCCATTTGAAATTGTATATGGTTTTAATCCTTTGACACCGTTGGATTTATCACCGTTACCTGTTTCTGAATATACTAACATGGATGGAACAAAAAAGGCTGATCTTGTTAAGCAGATTCATGAAAGAGCCAGGCTAAACATTGAACGGAGAACGGAACAATACATTAAGCACGCGAACAAGGGACGACATCAAGTGATCTTTGAGCCCGGAGATTGGGTGTGGTTACATATGCGGAAAGAAAGATTCCCCGTTCAAAGACGTTCGAAATTACTTCCGAGGGGAGATGGTCCATTTCAAGTTCTCAAGCGTATCAATGACAATGCCTATAAATTGGATTTGCCAGGTGAGTATAATGTTAGTGCTACATTTAACGCGTTCTCGATCTAAGTCCGTTTGATGTAGGTGACGATTTGAGGACAAATCCTTTTCAAGAGGAGAGGAATGATGAGGACATGACATGCGTGGATTCAAACAAGACTAAAGGGACGTGGGGATCAAGCAAGGCTAGAACAAAGAGGTTCAAACAAAGTCTCAATGGATTGATCCAAGATGTTTCAATGAAGCTAACGTAAGAAAATCCAAAGAGGAGGCAAAAGAACATGAGACATTAATTTGGGTCAATTTAATACAAGCCCAATTTTAATCCTCTTAACAAAGTCAACATATTTACTTTACAAAGGAGTATTATGAAAATCCCATGCATTTACAAAAGGATTTTATTTGGATTCTTAATTTTAAATTCTATTGTAATTAGGATTTCTTTTTAATTAGAATTCCTTTTCCAAATTGACTTCTATATTGTAATTAGGATTTCTTTTAATTAGAATTCCTTTTCCAAATTGATTTCTATTTTCTTATAGAATTAGGGTTATAGTTTATAAATTTCTATTAGGATTTGGATTGTTTTGAGTAGTATAAATAGAGGTGCAAGTTGATGTAATATGACACATTATCATTATTTATTATTCAATATATTTGTGAGGTTATTCTCTACTTTTGGTTCTTTGAAGAATTCTAAGTATTTTTCTTAGTTATTTCTTTGAGATTCAATTTGACTTATCATACAACAATTCATAGTTGTGTGTGGCGTCTTTCACCGCATCAATCGTCGATTGTACCGAGATTACCGCTTCAATATAAGCGAGGGTCAAGGTGTCGTTGGTGTCCATTCAACGCAGATTTCGAACGCCAAAGCAATTGTACCAAGATTACCGTCTATATATAGGCGAGGGGTTAAGGTGTTGCAAGCAATTCACCCAACAACTGTGCTAGAAACGATCGGGGCGACGACCACCTCACGCAAGCGTGCCGTGGAGTCTATCATTTGGTATCAAAGCTAAGCCTTTCTAGCAAGTTACTTATCTTTAATTTTTTTTGTCGAAATATATATTGCAAAAAAAAAAAAAAAAAAAAAAAATAAAAAAAAAAAAAAAAAAAAAAATTCATATTCTATTGTGCTAACCCAATTTGTAGCACACCATCAAATCATCAAATTCCAACCAAGAGTTCATACCGTTCCATCATCATCAATTTCAAACAGAGCTACAATTTATAAAGTCCGAAGCCTACAAGAGGAGTACAAGACAATCGATCTAATCGGTGATTTTGTGGTATTCTAATAGTTACACCATCTATATAATTGTTTCATGATAAGTAATTTTGAATTGATTAGTAAAATCAAGAATTTTGCTAGGGAATTCAATAAGAACCTATTAGAGAGAATATTTGAGGTAAAAGGCTTAGTGGTGAGATTAATTGAGGTAAAAGCCAATTATTGAGAGTATACACGAGTGGACCATTGATTCGAGTTAAAACACGTAAGTGGGAGTGGTGAGGAAACTATTTTCTACTAACCCTTATTTTGCAGGAAATATGTCTAGCTCAAAGGATAAAGGAACTCATGAGGAACAACCTTCGACAAATTGAATTGAAATTCGGATGGAAGCAATGCATAAAGAATGGGATCGGAGATTGAGAAAGACTCCCATAGAGCAAATGCAAGAACAATTAGAAGAGATGAGGGTGTATATGGCCGAGCTATCCCAAAACACTCTTGGGATGCAAAACAAGACGAGGACACAACAAAACCGACGCGAAGAAAGGAAGACCCTTACGGTGAGGACAAGAGCAAATGGAAGATCGTGAATCTAATTTTCGACATCAAAGACACGGAGGTGCTAGGAAAGAAGAGGTCGGAGACAGAGAAGATGGCAATTTGGATAGCATAAAATGAAGATTCCAAACTTTCCAAGGCACGGGTGATCCCGAGGCTTATTTAGATTGGGTAACCAAGATGGAGCGATTCTTTGATCGTCACAACTATTCGGACCTCAAGAAAGTCAAACTGGCCATTACTGAATTTTCGGATATGCATTGATATGGTGGGATCGGTTGATGACTAATCGGAGAGAAGGTGTGACGAGCGGCCGATTACAACTTGGGCGGAGATGAAAGCGATAATGAAAAAGAGGTTTGTACCAACATACTATCAACAGGAGATCATTCGTAATTTACAAACTCTTAAACAGGGAAGTCGGGTGTGGATGAATATTAAGGTGGAGATGGAGATGTCAAGGATCTAAGCTAACTTGATTGAGGACAATGAAACATCGATGGCTAGGTTCTCGGCAGGATTGAACTGGGAGATTGCAGACTTGGTTGAACGACAACATTATTTAGAGTTGGAGGAACTGGTCCATATGGCTACTAAGATAGAGAAACAACTCAAGAGGCGAGTAGGACAACGAGGACAATCTAATGCTAGTTCATCATGGAGACCCAATTTGGCAAAGCGAGAGGAAAAGACAGCTGCGTTCAAGCCAAAGGTGGAACCCAAGCAAGGATCAACTAGCCGAGAAACTCAAGGTAAAACTGAACAACCTTCTTTTGGTCGTAATCGAGATATTGTATGTTTTAAGTGTCAAGGCAGGGGACATATTTCTAGCCAATGTCCAAATCAGAGGAAAATGTTGTTACTTGACAATGGAGATGTGGAGACCGAGGGGGAAGATAGCGACACCGATTCTATGCCACCATTAGAGGAGATAGGTGAGGATGCAATACATGGTGAAATTCTGGTTACAAGAAGAGCACTTAGTACACAGAGTTAAGGAGGAGAAGCAAGCAATGGGAAAATCTATTTCATACTCGATGTCTTGTGAATGGGAAAATTTGTTTGCGTAGTTATAGATGGAGGTAAATTTGCATAAATGTGGCAAGCACTACGATGGTGGAGAAATTGGGGTTACCTACTACCAAACATCCGCATCCGTAGATCGCTTTAAAGTGGCTCAATGATAATGCAGTACATTAAAGTAACCAAACAGTGTTAGTTCCATTTGCTATTGGTCGATATATTGATGAGGTATTGTGTGATGTGGTGCCCATGCAAAGCGGGACATATATTGTTGGGTAGACCATGGCGGTTTGATAGGAGGGTTCAACATGATGGGTTTACCAACGTATATTCATTCGTTCACGACAAGAAGAAGATCTCTTTCGTCCTTTGTCACCACAACAAGTACATGAAGATCAAATTCATTTGCGTAAAAATTATGTACAAAGAAAAGAGAGTGAAGAAAAGAAAAATCAAGAAGAAAAAAAAAAAAAGAAAAGAGAAAAGAAAGAGAGAAAAAACAAATATATCGGC
Organism: Panax quinquefolius; assembly: GCA_020205615.1. Classification (NCBI taxonomy): domain Eukaryota; kingdom Viridiplantae; phylum Streptophyta; class Magnoliopsida; order Apiales; family Araliaceae; genus Panax; species Panax quinquefolius. The sequence continues at coordinate 42,569,830 of CM035151.1, read as the reverse complement.
AAAAAGAGTGATGTGAGAAGAGCTTTGATTTCTAAACAAAGCCTATGATTTTACTTCAGATAAAGAGGCGCTTTTGACTACTAACGCTTAATGATTCTTTGCTTAGTGTTGTTTCATCTCTCTTACAGAATTCAAAGATGTATTTCGAGGAGTTTCTCATGGACTACCACCTATTCGGGAATTGAGCATCAAATTGATTTTGTTCTATATGACGATTCCAAACCGTCCCAAACTTATCTATGAGTAATCCGAGGAAACGAAGGAGTTACAAAGGCAAGTTGACGAATGATGGAGAAAGGATTCGTGAGAGAAAGTATGAGCCCATGTGCGCTCCGGTGATCCTAGTGTTTAAAAAGGATGGAAAATGGAGGATGTGCATCGATTGTCGAGCCAGTAAATAACATTACGGTAAAATATCGACATCCCATTCCTCGTTTAGATGACATGTTAGATGAATTACATGGGTCTTGCATATTTTCAAAAATTGATTTAAAAAGTGGTTATCATCAAATTAGAATGCAAGAGGGTGATGAATGGAAAACAACGTTTAAAACTAAATACTGGTCTTTATGAATGGTTAGTATTACCTTTTGGTTTAACTAATGCACCGAGCACTTTCATGAGATTAATGAACCATGTTTTGCGCCCATTCATTGGAAAATTTGTCGTAGTTTATTTTGATGATATCTTGATTTATAGCAAAACTTGAAGATCATTCATTGCATTTAAAATCTGTTTTAGATGTACTTAGGAAAGAAAAGTTATTTGCTAACATGGAGAAATGCACGTTTTGTTTGGATAGAATTGTTTTTCTTGGCTTTGTTGTGAGTTCACGGTGGAGTCCAAGTTGATGAGGAGAAAATACGTGCGATCCGGGATGGCCGAGTCCAACCAATGTGAGTCAATACGAAGCTTTCATGGACTCGCAAGTTTTCTACCGACGCTTTGTTGAATTTTAGTGAAATTACAAGCACCATTGACCGAGGTCATCAAGAAAAGTGTGGGCTTCAAGTGGGGTGATGAACAGAAAAAGCATTTAATTTGATTAAGGATAAATTGACAAATGCTCCTTTACTTATTTTGCCTAACTTTGCTAAAACTTTTGAGATTGAGTGTGATGCTTCAGGTTTAGGGATTTGAGCCAGTGTTGATGCAAGAAGGAAAACCAAGGGCGTATTTTAGCGAAAAGTTGAGTGAGGCGCCTTTGAACTATCCTATATATGACAAAGAGATGTACGCTTTGGTTAGAGCCTTGGAGACATGGCAACATTACTTGTGGCCTAAGGAGTTTGTGATCCACACCGATCATGAATCATTGAAATATTTGAAGGGTCAACACAAGTTGAACAAAAGACATGCACGATGGATGGAATTTATCGAGACATTTCCATATGTTATTCGATATAAGCAAGGTAAGGAGAACGTCGTTGCAGATGCTTTGTCTCGCTGGTATGTTTTGTTAAATACTCTTGATACGAAATTGCTTGGGTTTGAACGAATTAAAGAGTTATATGATAATGACCTTGATTTCGGTGAAGAGTTTAAAACTTGTGAAAAGAATGTTGTGGGTAAATACTTTAGAGTTGATGGATTCTTGTTTCGAGAAAATAAACTATGTATTCCTGCATGTTCTTTGCGTGAGTTGTTGGTTAGGGAATCACATGGGGGCGGTTTAATGGGACATTTTGGTGTTGATAAAACTTTTGCTATTTTAAAAGAAATTGGCCTCATATGAAAAGGGATGTAGAAAGAATATGTGATAGATGTATTACTTGTCGCCAAGCTAAATCTCGTGTTCAACCCCATGGATTGTATACGCCATTGCCTATTCCTAATGAACCTTGGATTGATCTTTCTATGGACTTTGTGTTGGGTTTACCTAGGTCTAAGCATGGTTATGATTCGATATTTGTGGTCGTGGATAGATTTTCAAAAATGGCACATTTTATTCCATGTCATAAAACTGATGATGCATCTCATGTTGCTGATTTGTTCTTTAGGGAGATTGTGCGTTTACATGGTATGCCTAAAACTATTGTTTCTGATAGAGATACAAAGTTCTTAAGTTATTTTTGGAAGACCTTGTGGGGTAAATTGGGTACTAAATTGTTATTTTCTACTACTTGTCATCCACAAACTGACGGTCAAACTGAAGTAGTAAATAGGACTTTGTCGGCATTATTACGGGCTATCATTAAAAAGAATATCAAGCAATGGGAAGAATGTTTACCACATGTTGAGTTTGCATATAACCGCTACATTCATTACGCTACTAATTTTTCTCCATTTGAAATTGTATATGGTTTTAATCCTTTGACACCGTTGGATTTATCATCGTTACCATTTTCTGAATATACTAACATGGATGGAACGAAAAAGGCTGATCTTGTTAAGCAGATTCATGAAAGAGCCAGGCTAAACATTGAACAGAGAACGGAACAATACATTAAGCACGCGAACAAGGGACGACATCAAGTGATCTTTGAGCCCGGAGATTGGGTGTGGTTACATATGCGGAAAGAAAGATTCCCCGTTCAAAGACGTTCGAAATTACTTCCGAGGGGAGATGGTCCATTTCAAGTTCTCAAGCGTATCAATGACAATGCCTATAAATTGGATTTGCCAGGTGAGTATAATGTTAGTGCTACATTTAACGTTACTGATCTAAGTCCGTTTGATGTAGGTGACGATTTGAGGACAAATCCTTTTCAAGAGGAGAGGAATGATGAGGACATGACATGCGTGGATTCAAACAAGACTAAAGGGACGTGGGGATCAAGCAAGGCTAGAACAAAGAGGTTCAAACAAAGTCTCAATGGATTGATCCAAGATGTTTCAATGAAGCTAACGTAAGAAAATCCAAAGAGGAGGCAAAAAGAACATGAGACATTAATTTGGGTCAATTTAATACAAGCCCAATTTTAATCCTCTTAACAAAGTCAACATATTTACTTACAAAGGAGTATTATGAAAATCCCACGCAAAGTGAAGGATTTTATTTGGATTCTTAATTTTAAATTCTATTGTAATTAGGATTTCTTTTAATTAGAATTCTTTTCCAAATTGACTTCTATATTGTAATTAGGATTTCTTTTTAATTAGAATTCCTTTTCCAAATTGATTTCTATTTTCTTATAGAATTAGGGTTATAGTTTATAAATTTCTATTAGGATTTGGATTGTTTTGAGTAGTATAAATAGAGGTGCAAGTTGATGTAATATGACACATTATCATTATTTATTATTCAATATATTTGTGAGGTTATTCTCTACTTTTGGTTCTTTCAAGAATTCCTAAGTATTTTCTTAGTTATTTCTTTGAGATTCAATTTGACTTATCATACAACAATTCATAGTTGTGTGTGGCGTCTTCACCGCATCAATCGTCGATTGTACCGAGATTACCGCTCAATATAAGCGAGGGGTCAAGGTGTCGTTGGTGTCCATTCAACGCAGATTTCAACGCCAAAGAATTGTACCAAGATTACCGCTACATATATAGGCGAGGGGTTAAGGTGTTGCAAGCAATTCACCCAACAACTGTGCTAGAAACGATCGTATGACGACCACCTCACGCAAGCGTGCCGTGGAGTCTATCAACGGGCCAATGAGGACTTTTAATTTTCACATCATTTGTAACATTACGGTCATGATTACACCGGATAATCCCTGGTCATAATCATACCAAGTCCATCTATGCACTACAGGCCATAGATGACTTTCAACATAATATAAACATGAGGATGATGACAATGATATAAGAATTCAATTAAACAAGTTTAAGAATTAATTTATCCAGGAACTATTAACGTCCAAATTGTCAACATGTTACTGCTTTGTAGAGTAAAATTCAAGAATGCTCAAAAGAATATTTCCATGAAAAGATACTTGATGAAGTGCAAATAACAAGGATATTCCACTAATTTCATGGAGTATAGAAGTCAAAACTTTAACCAACTGAATATAATAACGAATGGAATAACAAAAGAAATCACCCTGGCATCGGTAGATTGCATAGGCAGAGTTATTCCAACAGAATAATAAATAACGGAACTGTGTCAAAGTAAATTGCAAGCGATGGATGTTCCAATGTAATAATAATAAAGACGAAACCGTGTCCCGCAGAAGCATATGTATGTGATATTCCAATGTAATAATAATAAAAGAGGCGGAACTGTGTCCTACAGAAACGCATGTGATGAGGATATTCCAATGTAATAATAACAGAAGTTCTCTTCATGAATACAAAAGAAATAATAACCCTTACGGGTACAACAAATAATATCCCTTACCGTAAAAGAAAAGTATTCCGACTGGTAGGGTGAGGATATTTTTTAAGAAAACTTGCACTACGCTTAAAGCTTCTTAAAACTCTAAAGAAATACACTCAAGATTATAGAAGAGAATTCTCTGGATTTCTGGTGTGATTTTCGATTCTAAATAAGCATCCTATTTATAGGAGGATGGAAGGGGTACTGTTTTTAAATAAAAAACACGGACGCAACAGCTGTGAAATTCACGGATGAAATTTTGATAACTTACGGACGCAAAATTCAAGCCTCCCTCCAATCAGAACAAATCAGACAAATATATATATATATATATATACAAACCCACACATGCTTAAACGGAAAAATGCACCCACCCGTGAATAACATTGCACTTGTCTGCCAATTAGTCAAACTTTATATATATGTGGGCATATAATACAATATAGTACTCCTTCCCGTTCAATCCATTTCCCCACCCCCTTTTTGACAATACCAATAATGTATACATAATATAACCCCACACCACTTGATAATGTAAAACCCTACCAAAACCCACTAACACACACACACTCTTACACACACGATGTGACGCCCCCAAAATTAGGTATACATCACCCATCTTAGGTCGCCACTTACATGGTACAGAATTTAAATACAACTTACTAACATAACTGCGTAAGTATACAATACGACATAAAGCGTGAGTTTAAATACAAATATAAATCTACTAGATATTATACAAACTCAAAAGGAGTCCTCATTACAATTATTATCACACTATTTCACGTAGAATAGTGAGGACTACTAATGCTATCTTCAGACCATCACTCGCTTCCGACTCGTCCCATTTATATTCTCATTTCCTCAAGAGAACAAGAAAAGAAAGGGTGAGCTCAACCAAATTTTGAAGAAGAAATATTATGACTAAGATAATGCGAGAATAAATTATCAATAGTCTTCAACAATGTTAAACCGATAAAAATACAATAGACAACCGGTTTAATCATGAAGCGGAATATGCAATCCATTAAAAGAGTCAAGTAGAAAATAAAGTCTACTATCTTTTAGGTTTTAAAAGGTTTTTCATCATCGTTATAGTGAGACTCAAACTTTAATAAATATTCCACATAATCGAATCACCCCCGCACTACTACGGCCAAGGATATTCTTTAGTATCACGACCACAATTATTCATGCACTCACGGGCCAAGAATATTTGTGTATTCATTAATGGTCATGATCATGCCAACAACCGTCCACCAATGCACTACTACACGCCATCGAGGATTTTTATCACATCATTTGTAACATTACGGTCATGATTACAATCGAATAGTCTCTCGGGTCATAATCATACCAAGTCCATCTATGCACTATGGGCCATAGATGACTTTCAACATAATAAAAACATGAGGATGATGACAATGATATAAGAATTCAATAAAACAAGTTCAAGAATTATTTTATCCAGGAATTATTAACGTCAAATTATCAACATGATCATTGTTTTGTAGAGTAAAATTCAAGAATGATCGGAAGAATATTTCCATGAAAGATATCTTTGGATGAAACGCAAATATCAAGGATATTCCACTAATTTCATGGAGTATAGAAGTCAAAGTTTTAACCAATTGGGTATAATAAAGAATAGAATAACAAAAGAAATCACCATGCATGCGATAGACCGCATGCAGCAAAAGTTATTCCAACAGAATAATAAATAACGGAACCGGTCCGCCGTCGCATGACGGGATGTTCCAAAGAATAATAAAGAATGGAACCGAGTCCGTGTAAAAAACACAGCATGGGATGTTCCAACAGAATAATAATAAAGGCGGAACCAGTCCGTGTAAAACACATGAGCAGGATGTTCCAATGTAATAATAATAAAGCGGAACCAGTCGGTGTAAAACACTTGAACAGTGATGTTCCAAGCAGAATAATAATAAAAAGACGGAACCAGTCCGGTGTAAAACACATGACAGGATGTTCCAATGTAATAATAGAAGAATGTCACCAAGTATAGGGTAAACCACGTATACTGAGTTATTCCAATGAGAATAATAAGTAATGGAATAACAACAGTTTTCTTCATGAATAAGAAAGAATAACACCCCTTACTTTTGGTAGGAGATTGAATCACTGCGGCGGTGTAGTAACAAAATACTCTTCTTCTTTCTCTCTTATTCTCTCTATACTTTCTCTCTATAGCTTGAATGAATTAAATGAAAATAATGAAGCACTAGGCCTCTATTTATAGAAGATTTCTAGCTTATCACTGCCAGTGTGAAAAGGCAAGTGGCTTGACGATGATGATGTGAAAAGAAAAGTGGTTTTGGCCTTTGTAATGTGAAATGACAAGTGGTTCGGCCTTTTGTAATGTGAAACGACAAGTGGTTCGGCCTTTGTAATATGAAACGACAAGTGGTTCGACGTCTGGTAAAGGTAATTACTATTGCGAAGGTAATTACTATTCACAAGGGTAATTACTATTCACAAGGGTAATTACTTTTATTAACGAAGGTAATTACTATTGTGAAGGTAAATACTATTGATTGGAAGGTAATTACTATTCACAAAGGTAATTACTATTGATTGAAGAGACTCTTAGATGATTTATATATGAGCCCCCATAAAATAATCAAACTTACCACAAATCATTTTATTTTAATCAACACATATTTAATCTTTCAACAATTATTAATCATTTATAACTTATCGTCTCAATTATTGATTTAATACTATAACATATAATACGGATGATCTTGTGACAATAATTGAATCGATAATATAAGAGATATGATGCAGCAATTCTTGATAGTGATAATTAAGCATAGGTGAGTGACTTCTCACGTAAGCATCAATAATCAATACCGTGTGCTACTATGCAACCACGCCAGACATTGTACTTTACTACCCGGGTAGTTCAACAATTTTAATCAGTAACACCTCCACCGTTATTTTTATAAAATATTTTTGTCGTTTTCTCAATCCGACAATAATTACATTCAATGGGGTCCACCAATGATTGGTAGTTATACGAATATTCACGAACAAAAAGAATATTCCCAGACCAAGCGAATATTTTTTAACAACTTGCATACTTTGCAAAATTTATAAATATTACCCACAACTATAACATTATATCAAATTTATTCCATAATATTCAAAAATAATATTTATAGAAAATTCATCTTTATTTATAAAAGTTGGGGTCTTACAACCTCCCTTCTTATGAAATTTAAGCCCTCGAAATTAGGGTACGATACTGGTATGTCGAAGAGGTAAGGATACCTTGATTTCATTTGATTCTAACTCCTAAGTTATTTCCTCAACATCGTGGTTCCTCCACAAAACTTTGACTTGAGGTATAACCTTGGAGCGTAGAATATGTTCCTTCTTATCCAAGATTTGAACAGGAACCTCTTCATACGTCAAATCTTCCGCTATTTCATCCGGTTCTAACTCAATAATGTGGTTCGGGTCTTTCACATATTTACGTAACATGGATATATGAAAAACGTTATGAACACGAGACATATTTGGCGATAAAGCGAGTCTATAGGCCACAGTTCCTACTCGATCGAGGATTAAAAATGGACCGATGAATCGAGGATTAAGTTTTCCTCTCTTTCCAAATCTTGTAACTCCTTTCCATGGAGCAACTTTTAACAACACATGATCTCCTATATCGAATTCCACGTCCTTTCGATGAAGATCAAAGTATAACTCTTTGTCGATTTTGTGAGGTTTTTATACGTTGTCGGATCGTTTGAATCTTTTTTCGTAGTCATACGTACTCAACTCGGTCCCAACAACGTGGCTTCACCCACCTCATCCCAACATACTGGAGAACGACACTTTCTTCCATACAACGCTTGAATGGAGCCATGCCAATACTTGCTTGATAAACTGTTGTTGTAGGAAAACTCCACCAATGGTAAGAACTTGTCCCAACTCCCTTGAAATCAAGGACACGAGTCTTAATAGATCTTCAAGAGTTTGAATAGTCCTCTCGATTGTCCGTCCGTACGAGGATGATATGCCCAAAAGCTAAATCGTGAAGTCTGTGCCCATAGCTTTTTGCAAACTAACCCAAAATCGTGAAGTGAATCTTGGGTCTCGATCGAAACTATGGATCCCGGCATACTATGCGATCTTACAATCTCGTTTATGTACATACGAGCAAGGCGTTCAAGTGTATAAGTTTCTCGTATCGGTGAAGAAATGAGCGGACTTGGTCAATCTATCAACAATGACCCAAATCGCATCAATGCCTTGAGAAACCTTAGGAAGGCCGTGACTTGAAATCCATGATAATGTGCTCCCACTTCCATTACGGAATTTCAAGTGGTTGCAATGGACCTTTTGGTACTTGATGCTCCGCTTTAACTTCGTTGACAAGTTAGACACCTTGAGATAAGCAGTAGCTATCTCTCTCTTCATATTGCTCCACCAAAATGTATGGCGAATATCATGATACATTTTGGTACTCCGAGATGGATTGCAAATGGTGTGTTGTGCGCCTCCATCATGATATTATACTTTAAATCGTGGTCGTTAGGAACACAAATTCAGAGTTGACTCAAGTATTCCTTCTTCATCGATTCTTGCTTGGCGATAGCACCTTCTTGCACTTTCTTCCTCATACGCATCGGCTCGTGTCTGTAGCTTGAGCGGCTTTAACTTTATCGATTAAAAGTCGGTTCTACTCGTATACTTGCTATCATCACATGCGTCCCCTGAGTCTTTAACTCTATCTCCATCCTTTGCAAGTCACACAAAATGGGCCTTTCGTTGACAATATCGCTTTTCGTACTTGCATATGATTTCCTACTCAATGCGTCACCTACCGTTTCGCTTTTCCAAGATGGTATTGGATGGTATGATCATAATCTTTCAGCGATTCAAGCCAGCGTCGTTGTCGCATATTGAGTTCCTTTTGAGTGAAGAAATATTTGAGGCTTTTATGATCCGTAAAGATCTCCACTTTCTCTCCATACAAGTAATGCCTCCAAATTTTAAGTGTGAAGACAACAACGCTAACTCTAGATCATGAGTAGGATAATTCCTCTCATATTCTTTGAGTTGTCGCGAGGCATAGTGCTATAACTTTTCCATGTTGCATAAGAACACATCCCAACCCTTTACCCGAAGCATCACTTTGTAGATGACAAATCCCTCAAGGCGAGGATGGTATTGTCCGAGCAGTCTTTGAAATAAGTCTCCTCTTGAGTTCTTGAAAACTCTTCTCACATTCTTCGCTCCAACCGAACTTTGTATCTTCCGAGTCAATTTGAGTCGATGGAGTAGCGATTCGAGAAAATCCTTCCACGAATCTCCGATAATAACCAAATAAACCGAGAAAGCTACGTACTTGGACATTGATTTAGGTTGTTCCCACTTTGAATAGCTTCAATCTTCTTTGGGTCAGCGGATATTCCATGACTTGATACCACGCGTGCCCAAGGAATGCTACTTCTTCAAGCCAGAATTCACATTTCTTCAACTTGGCATAAAGCTTATATTCACGAAGCTTTTGGAGTGTCAGCCTCAAGTGTTGCTCATGATCTTCACGGCTTTTGGAATAAATAAGGATGTCATCAATAAAGACGACCACAAAGTGATCTAAATATTCCTTGAATACTCGGTTCATTATATCCATGAAGGCAGCAGGAGCATTAGTCAATCCAAAGGACATGACTAGGAATTCATAATGCCCGTACCGAGTTCTGAAAGCCGTCTTTGGAATGTCAGCGGTTCTAATCTTCAATTGGTGATATCCGAAACGAAGATCAATCTTTGAAAAGAATTTGGCTCCTTGCAACTGGTCAAACAGGTCATCAATACGTGGCAATGGATACCTATTTTTGATGGTGACATGATTGACTCCCGATAATCAATACAAAGTCGATACTCCCATCTTTCTTCTTAACGAATAGAGCAGGGCACCCCAAGGAGAAGTACTAGGATGAATAAAGCCAATGTCTAACAATTCCTGCGGTTGGGTCTTTAACTCGAAGTTCAATAGGAGCCATTCGATATGGGGCTTTGGAAATAGGTTTTTGTCTGGGGTTCGAAGGTCGATACAAAATTCAATTTCACGCTCTGGGGTAGGCGGGGAAGTTCTTGAGAATCGTCGGAAATTTATTAACAATAGAAATATCTTTCAAAGCGGCGTATTTTTGTTTAAATCGTGACATGAGCTAAGAAAGCTTGACATCCGTTTTTCAATAAGCGAATAGCTTTATGGCTTGAGATGAGTAGTGATTTATTTTAATGGTTTGGTCGTTTGAATTCTCATAATAGGTTGATTAGGAATATGAAAGCTAATAACCTTACGAAAACAATCAATTTTGCATGATAAGTAGTTAACCAATCAATCCCTAGAATCACGTCAAATGCAAGTATTTTTAATGAAATAAGATCGACAGGTGTAATGTGAGGGTGCCGATTTGAACCAAACAAGACTTATAAGCGAGTGGATGTAATGAAGGTTTCTCCCAAGCGGAGTTTCCACAGATAAGTCAAAGTCTAATTTCTCCGAGTCAAATTTAATCGATGAGCACAAGTAGGAGAAATAAAAGAATGGGTAGAACCGGTATCAAATAAAGTATAGACTTCATTAGAGTTTATGATAAGCTTACCGTGATGACCTCATTCGGGTTCCTTGCTCTCTGGGAGGTCACAACAAACGCTCTCCTTACCTTTCTAGGTTTTGAATTTTTACGGGATGACCTTTGGTGCCTCCATCCTATTTGAATTTGTCTTGATAAACGAATAAAATCGAGCTAAGTGACCTTCTCTTCCACAATTATAACATGCTTTGGATGGCATAGGCGCGATTTGAATGATGTGTCCTCTCCTCCGCATTTTGAAGCATATGATAGGTGGTCTTTCTCCTTCCTTAACAACTTGGTCTTTGGTCTTGACGTCTTTCCATCATTGTTGAATCTCCTTTTCTTGAAATGTCCATTCTTATTGTTTTGGTACGATTACCACAGAAGTGGTTACCATATCTGGCTGTTGATTCCTCACGCTTGTTGTCACCGATGACTACTACTCATTTGGTATTATAATTTTGCTTACCGCTCTCTTTTAGTTCGTTGACTCATTATCGCGCTCCACTAAGCGAGCCTTATTTACAACATCCGAATACAAACACAGTTTATGAGAAATAAGATGTTGACGTATCTCCGACTTCAAACCTCTTAAAAAACATTCGCGCCATTCTCTCTGCATTATCCACCAAGTGGGACGAAACCGTGATAACTCATAAATTTTGCCTCGTATTGCGACACGGTCATATTGTTTTGTTCCAACTTGATAAACTCCACCTCCTTCATGTGGCGAATACTTTCGAGGAAAGTATTTGTCGTTGAACGACTCTAGAACTTCTCCCAAGATATCTTGAAGACAAAGAGTTGAGTCGTTTTACTTGATTTCCACCGAGAATCTCGCCTCCGCGCAACATAAAGGCGTGAAAGGAACCTTTTGCTCTCGGAGCATCCCAAGACATCAAATATCTTGGTAATCCGCTTTATCCATGCTTCCGCTTAGAAGTGGTTTTGGCTCTCCCTTAAACTCCGGTTGTCAGCTCCTTGAATTGTTTAGCGGTGACCGCCGAGAGTTTTCCAGTGTTTCCATCTACGTTTTGGGCGAGAGTCGCGCTCGCTTTCTTTGTTGCATAAATTGCATAAAGCCTCGAACATTTGATCATTCATCATTTGGTCGGTGTTGTTGTTTGCATGAGGATTGTCACCTTCACGATGCACATTATCTCGATTATTGATATGTGGTGAATCAACGATCGCTGCGCTCCATTGCTATTCTCAACATTCTCGGATGTCATTTTAGACATCGCCACAAAACAAAAGGTTAATTGACATGTAACAATTTATCTATCTTGACGATTTAACCAAGTATGGCGCCCCCAAAATTAGGTATACATCACCCATCTTAGGTCGCCACTTACATGGTATGCGAATTTAAATACAACTTACTAACATAAGCGCCGTGGTACAATACGACATAAAGCGTGAGTTTAAATACAAATATAAATCTACTAGATATTATACAAACTCAAAAAGGAGTCCTCATTACAATTATTATTACACTATTTCACAGAATAGTGAGGACTACTAATGCTATCTTCAGGACCATCACTCGCTTCCCGACTCGTCCCAAACTATATTCTCATTTCTCGAGAGAACAAAGAAAAGAAAGGTGAGCTCAACCAGCCCAAGAAGAAATATTATGACTAAGATAATGCGAATAAATTATCATTAGTCTTCAACAATGTTAAAGCTGATAAAATACAATAGACAACCAGTTTAAGCTGCGCGTTGGAATATCTGATTCATTAAAAGAGTCAAGTAGAAAATAAAGTCCACTATCTTTTAGGTTTTAAAAGGTTTTTCATCACCTTTATTATATTTGAGACTCAACTTTAATAAATATTCACATCATCGAATCACCCACACTTCTGCCGAGGATATTCTTTAGTATCAACGACCACAATTATTCATGCACTACGGGCCAAGAATATTTGTGTATTCATTAATGGTCATGATCATGCCAACAAGCGTCCACCAATGCACCACGGGCCAATGAGGATTTTTATCACATCATTTGTAACATTTACGGCCGTGATTACACCAGAATAGTCTCTCGGTCATAATCATACCAAGTCCATCTATGCACTTCTGAGGCCATGAGATGACTTTCAACATAATAAAAACATGAGGATGATGACAATGATATAAGAATTCAATAAAACAAGTTCAAGAATTATTTTATCCGGGAATTATTAACGTCCAAATTATCAACATGATCTTTGTTTTGTAGAGTAAAATTCAAGAATGATCGGAAGAATATTTCCATGAAAGATCTTTGGATGAAACGCAAATATCAAGGATATTCCACTAATTTCATGGAGTATAGAAGTCAAAGTTTTAACCAAGCTGGGTATAATAAAGAATAGAATAACAAAAGAAATCACCATGCATGCGATAGAGGCCGCTGACAGTGAGGTTATTCCAACAGAATAATAAATAACGGAACCAGGTCCGGCGTAAACGCACAGACAAGATGTTCCAACAAAATAATAAAGAATGGAACCAGGTTCGGCGTAAAACACACAGACAGGATGTTCCAACAGAATAATAATAAAGAGCGGAACCGAAGTCCGTGTAAAACACACATGACAGGATGTTCCAATCAGAATAATAATAAAGAGCGGAACCAGGTGTAAAACACAAAGCAGGATGTTCCAACAAAATAATAGAAGAATGTCACCAAGTATAGGGTAAACCACGATACTGAGTTATTCCAAGCAGAATAATAAGCAATGGAATAACAACAGTTCTCTTCATGAATAAGAAAGAATAACACCCCTTACTTTTGGTAGGAGATTGAATCTTCATAGCGAGTGTAGTAACAAAATACTCTTCTTCTTTCTCTCTTATTCTCTCTATACTTCTCTCTCTATAGCTTGAATGAATTAAGTGAAAATAATGAAGCACTAGGCCTCTATTTATAAAAGATTTCTAGCTTAGCTTTTTCTTATGTGTGAAAAGGCAAGTGGCTTGACGGTCGATGATGTGAAAAGAAAAGTGGTTTGGCCTTTTGTAATGTGAAGCGACAAGTGGTTCGACTTTGTAATGTGAAGCGACAAGTGGTTCGGCGCTTTGTAATGTGAAACGACAAGTGGTTCGGCCTTTTGTAATGTGAAACGACAAGTGGTTCGACGTCTGGTAAAGGTAATTACTATGATGGTAAGGTAATTACTATTCACAAGGGTAATTACTATTAACGGAAGGTAATTACTATTCACAAGGGTAATTACTATTAACGAAGGTAATTACTATTGACGAAGGTAAATACTATTGACGAAGGTAATTACTATTCACAAAGGTAATTACTATTGTGAAGAGACTCTTAGATGATGACATATGAGCCCCTATAAAATAATCAAACTTACCACAAATCATTTTATTTTTAATCAACACATATTTAATCTTTCAACAATTATTAATCATTTATAACTTATCGTCTCAATTATTGATTTAATCTATAATAATATATAATACGGATGATCGTGACAATAATTGAATCAATAATATAAGAGATATGATCATGATTCTTGTAGCAATAATTAAGCATAGTGAAAGTGACTTCTCACGTAAGCATCGATAATCAATCCGTGTGCTACTACTATGCAACCCACGCGTATTACTATACTTTTACCATACGGGTAGTTCAACGCTTTTAACAGTAACACCTCCGCCAGTTATTTTTTATAAAATATTTTTGTCGTTTTCTCAATCAAGACAATAATTACATTGTAGGGTCCACCAATGATTGAGTAGTTATACGAATATTCCTAACAAAAGAATATTCCCCACCAAACGAATATTTTATAACAACTTGCATACTTTGCAAAATTTATAAATATTACCCATAACTATAACATTATATCAAATTTATTCCATAATATTCAAAAATAATATTTATAGAAAAATTCATCTTTATTTATAAAAGTTGGGGTCTTACACACACGAAAACATACACACATGTCATATATATATATATATATACTTTATAACTTCCTTCCGATAATTTTGAAAATGGGTAAATAGGAATCCAAATAATAAGCAAAACCGAGTGACTTCTCACGTAAGCATCAATAATCAATACTGGTGTGCTACTATGCAACCAATGCAGACATTACTTACTTTAACAGGGTATTTCAGCAGATTAACGGTAAAACTTCCGCCGTTATTTTCATAAAGTATTTTTTGTCGTTTTTCAATCCAAACAATAATTACATTAATAGGGTCCACCAATGATTGTCTAAGTTATGCGAATATTCCGATTAAAGCGAATATTCCCGACCAATCAAATATTATATAACAACTTGCTTACTTTGCAAAATTTATTAATATTCCCCACAACTATAACATTATATCAAATTTACTCCATAATATTCAAAATGATATTTACTGTAAAATACATCTTTATTTATTAAAGTTGGGGTCTTACAAACTTCTTAATACTGACGACAAAACGTAAATGAGAGTTTCAACACGGATAATGTTTCTTAGAGAGTATCCAAACTCAAATAAAGTCCTCATTACAATTATTATCACACTATTTTACATAATAGTGAGCGACTATTATAATACCTATCCGGACCGTCACTCCATTTCCCGACTCGTCCCAGCTATATTCTCATTTCCTGAAGAGAACAATGAAATCAAAAAGGTGAGCTCAACTAGCCCAAAGAAGAAATATTATGACTAAGATAATGCGAATAAATTATCATTAGCCTTCAGCCTTAATGATGTTAAGCGATAAAATACAATAAACATCAAGTTTAAGCTGCAGTGGAACAAGCAATCCATTAGAAGAGTCAAGTAAGAGCATGATATCTACTATCTTCTATGATTTAAAAAGTTTATTATCAATTTTATCGCTGGGACTCAACTAAATAAATAATCCACATCACTGAATTATCCATGCACTACGGGCCAATGATATTCATTATTATCACCAATGGTCATGATCATACCAACAACTGCCTATCAATGCACTATGGGCCAATAAGGACTTCTACCACATCATTTGTAACATTTCGGGTCATGATTATACCAAATGATCCCTGGTCATAATCATACAAATCAACAGTCCATCTACGCATTACGGCCAAAGATGACTTTCATCATAATATAAGCATGAGGATGATGACAATGATATAAGGATTCAATTAAATAAGAGCAAGGATAAATTTTAAAGATTTATAATTCAATTTATCCAGAATTTAATAATGTCCAAATTGTCAACATGATACTGCTTTGTGGAGTAAAATTCAAGAATAATATTGTATCAACAATAATTTGGACAGAAAAGAAATTAATTTTTGTCATGAATAGTACCCCGTGAATAGTACTTCGTGAATAGTATCCTGACATAAAATGATTAAACTTTAACAAGAATATTCAGAAAAATATCCTTGTGAAACGATACTAGATGAAGCGCAAATTCCAAGGATATTCTACTAATTTCAAGGAGTATAGAAGCAATACTTGTCAACATAAGTGTAGAATTAGGAATATGAAACGAAATAATATTACTTACATACTACAGAGTATGGAAGAAAATATTATTTCTTACAAATATTGAACAGAAATAATATTCCTTACGAGTACTAAAGAAATGATATCCCATACAGTATGAAAGAATATATGAAACTGCAAATGGATTTTCACCCGTCATGCGGTAATCTGCGTAGACAGATCATTTCCACAATTTAATAAAGAATGGATACAAGGTTATTCACCATGCATGCGGTAATCCGCATAGACAAGTTACTCTCATGATTAATAAAGAATGAATCTGAAGGGTTATTCACCATGCATGCGGTAATCCACGTGAGACAAAGTTACTCCCATGATTTAATAAAGAATAGAATGACAACTTATGAAAGTATGAAGAAAATAATCATTTCTGAATCTGAAAGAAATAATACCCCTTACCTTAGTAGGAGATTGTATATCTCTGAAATAGTGTAGTAATAGAATACTCTTCTTCTTTCTCTCTGATTTTCTCTCTATAGAATTCTCTTGTGAGTCGTAGTGAATTGGTGAGAATGAAAGAAGAACTAAGCTTCTATTTATTGAAGATTTCTAGCTTAGCCCTTACAATGTGAAGAAGAGGCAAATGGCTTGGTAGTGATGATGTGATGTGAAAAGAAAAGTGGTTTGGCCTTTGTAATATGAAACAACAAGTGGTTGACGTGTAAAACCCCAACTTTTGAATAAAGATAAATTTTCTATAAATATTATTTTTGAATATTATGGAGTGAAATTGATATAATGTTATAGTTGTGGGTAATATTTATAAATTTTGCAAAATACATGAAAGTTGTTATATAATATTCGATTGGTGAAGAATATTCGTTTTAACAGGGAATATTAAATACAATGGCACAATCATTGGTGGACCCCTACAACGGAATTATTATCGGATTGAGAAAAGCATAAAAATACTTTATGAAAATAACGGCGGAAGTTTTACTATTACTGTTGAAACACCCTAAGTGTTAAAAAGTACAAGAATGTCTGGCGTGGTTGCATAGTAGCATACGGTATTAATTATTGATGCTTACACGTGATAAGACCTTTGAGTTTTGTTGGTATTATTAATATAATAATACAAAATTCTTTTATATAAAGCGAATACTTTTATAAAGTTATCTGTTTTATTAAACTATAAATAGAATATATATTATATTCTATTATGCATAGTGTTGCATAGTATCTACATAGTGTTTGCATAGTAAAATCTTTTATAAAGTTATTCATTTTATTAGATTATAAATAGAATATATTATATTTTATTTAAAAGATTTTGCTTTAAATATGGGCCGTCAGATTAAAGTAAATTAATCTGGACCGTTCATGAGTTAGTTACTATGAAGTCCATTTTTCTATAAATAAAAGCTCATTCCTTAATTATTTTCATACGAATTCACTGAAACTCTAGAGAGATGACTTTCAACATAATATAAACATGAGGATAATGACAATGATATAAGAATTCAATAAAACAAGTTCAAGAATTAATTTGTCCCAGAACCAATAACGTCCAAATTGTCGACATGATAATCTTTGCTTTGTAGAATAAAATTCAAGAATGCTCGGAAGAATATTTCCACGAAAGATCTTTGGATGAAGCTTAAATATCAAGGATATTCCACTAATTTCATGTAGTATAGAAGTTAAAATTTTAATCAATTTGAGTATAATCACCAAGAATGGAATAACAAAAGATATCACCATGCATGCGGTGCCAGCATAGGCGGTTATTTCAACAGAATAATAATAACGGAACCAAGTCGGTGAAATTCACATTCTGCAAGCGGATGTTCAATGAGAATAATAAATGCGAAATAATAAATGATTGAACCGAGTCGGCGTATAGCATGATGAGGATATTAAACCAGAATAATAAAAGCGGAATAATAAAAAATGGAACCAGTCCCACGTATAGCATGCACGAGGATATTAAAATGCGAATAATAAAGGCAGAATAATAGAAGAATGTCACCAAGTATAAGAGAGCCCGCGTATACAGGTTATTCCAATAGAACAATAAAGAAATGGAATAACAGAAGTTCTCTTCTTGAATACAAAAGAAATAATAACCCTTACGGGTACAATAAATAATATTCCCTACCTTTGAAAGAAGAGTACTCCGACTAGTATGTCGAGGATATACTAGAAGAAAACTTGCACTACGCTCAAAGCTTTCTTAAACTCTAAAGAAATACGCTCAAGATTATAGAAGAAGAACTCTCTCTATAGTTTCTCTCTAGAGTTCAAATTGAATTCGTAAGAAATAATGAAGGAATGAGCTTCTATTTATAGAAAAATGGTTCAAGATAGTAACTAACTCATGAGCGGTCCATTGATTTACTTTAATCCAAATGGTCCATATTTAAAGGAAAATCTTTTAAATAAAATATAATATATTCTATTTATAATCTAATAAAACGAATAACTTTATAAAAGATTTTACTATGCTAACACTATGCGGGGCACTATGCAAATACTATGCATAATAAAATATAATATATTCTAATTATTGTATAATAAAACAAATAACTTTATAAAAGTATTACATTTTATATAAAAGATATTACTATGCAAAACACTATGCATAATATAATATAATATATTCTATTTATAGAATAACTTTATAAAAGTATTACATTTTTTATATAAAAAGCTTTTACATTTTATTACATTAATAATACCAATAAAACAAAACTCATCACCTTTATTATAATTTTAACCAACGGTTTGAAAAATTAGCACATCTCTTCATAGAATAATATTGTACTTAAAAATGATTTGAATAGAAAAAAAATATATTTTTCGGGTGAATAGTACCCCGTGAATAGTAATTGAGAATAGTACCACCGTGAATAGTACCCCAGACACAAAAAGTGTCCTAAATACCGAGTGAACAATACTAGAGTGAATAGTAATCGGGTGAATAGTAACCCGTGAATAGTAAACTCGTGAATAGTACTCGAAATTTAAAAAAATACCCCAAATACCCGAAAGTGAATAATATTTGGGTGAATAGTAATTTAGATGAATAGTAACCCGTGAATAGTACTCAAACACACAAAAAACCCCAAATACCCGAAAGTGAACAACAATTTGGTGACTTATCACATAAGCATTACTGGTGTGCTTCTACTATGCAACCACTCAGTATTCTTTGTACTTTTACTACCGAGTAGTTCAACAGTTTTAATGGTAACACTTCCGTCGTCATACTCATAAAAATATTTTTGTCGTTTTCTCAATCCGACAATAATTCCGTTGTGGGGTCCACCAATGATTGTACCGTTGTACGGATATTCCCCGACAAAAAGAATATTCCCTGACCAATCGAATATAATATGACAACTTGCATACTTTGCAAAATTTATAAATACTACCCACAACTATAACATTATCTCAACTGCACACCATAATATTAAAAAATTATTTCGAGAAAATTAAATATTTATTCATAAAATCTGGGGCTCACATATACGTACATCTATATACCCACTGTAAAACCAATTTCTTCCTTTAGCCTGTAATTAGCATACAATCATATATATATAGACATGTTAGTGATAACAATTACAACTATACGTACACATGCTTCTCTAACCAATTTATACCAACATAGTTTTACAGAGAGTTTTGTAAAAATCTTTTACACAGTAAAGTTGAATAACACAGACAAAAGGCATCATAAAACCATAATATATATATATATGTACATATATTAAGGTTAGAGAAACCCACCTTTTTGTTTGCTTATGAATTTTTGTTAACAGACTTGCTTTAAAAATCAGGTTTTTCTCTCAAACTCTCTCAATACTCTAAACTTCTTTCTTTTTCTCAAAACTCTCTCTAGCCTTTCTTTCTTTTCTCAGTAATAATCTAGACTACTAACAACGTAACTCAACTGATAACCAATACGCGTAACATAAAACTGACATGGCCATAATAAGCCTAATCAATACTAACATCAGTTATAAAATATATAACGTACCACTTATAAATATATATATATATATATATTATTTGTTTAGTTTATCTTATAAACAATTTAAATTTCAAAAATCCAAAAGCCATAGGGCTTTGTTTGGTAAACCATTTATAAAATAAAGGATTAATATACTTACACCTTGTTTGGCAAAACTAAATTAAAATGACTTTAATTTATTTTAATAACTTTTTATAACATAGCTATTTCATCATACTTTATTTAATAACAATTTATTAAATAATTCACTTAATCACATAAGTCAATCCACAAAACACATTAATTATTTAACAAATAAATAATTAACTAAAACAACTCAATCAAATTGAATAATTATTTATTCAATAATAAACACATCCAATAAATATTTATAACTTACACTTAAAAATCTGGAATGTTACATCATTCCCCTCTTATAAGGATTATGTCCTCAGAATCAAAACTCAAACAATGCATTTGTTACATTCTTCCCTACTTACAAAGATTCTGTCCCCAGAATCGAAGACACAGTTTAAACAAATAACTCAGGGTACTCTTTCAACATTTTCTCTTCGAGTTCTCACGTTGCTTCTTCAGCATTGTGGTTTCTCCATATCACCTTCACATAAGGTATCACTTTATTCCTGAGCACTTGTTCTTTTCTGTCGACTATCAGGATAGGAACCTCTTCATAAGACAAATCTTTCTCGAACTGCAACGGTTCGTACTCGATCACGTGATTGTAATCGGGTTTATATGGTCATAACACCGAAATATAAAAAACATTATGAATGTTTTCCAACTCTGGAGGTAGAGCTACCACGTAAGCTACCTCTCCAACTTTTCACAGCACTTCAAAGGGTCCAATAAACCTCGGACTTAGTTTTCCCTTTTTACCGAAATAAATTTTCCCCTTCCAAGGAGAAACTTTTAGGAATACGTAACTTCCTACGTCAAATGTACGATCTTGCCTGTATTGATCAGCATACTTCTTCTGTCGGTCTTGAGCAGCTACCAATCTTTGTCCTGATGAGTTTGATAACCTCAGCAGTTTATTGCACTAGTTTTGGTCGTAGCAGTTGACGTTCACCAACTTCATCCAAGCACAATGGAGTTCTGTACTTTCTGTCGTATAACGCTTCGTAAGGCGGCATGCCGATGCTCGCGTGATAGCTATTATTATAGGCGAATTCCACCAACGGTAATTGTTCTTCCCAACTTCCTTTGAAATCCATTAAGCATGCTCTCAGCATATCTTCCAATGTCTGGATCGTTCGTTCGCTTTGGCCATCTATTTGTGAATGATAAGTCGTACTCATTCGCAATTGAGTTCCCATGCATTCTTGTAGTCTCTTCCAGAAATTTGAAGTGAATCGCAGGTCTCTATCGGACACAATTGACACTGGTACTCCATGTCTCGAAACGATCTCTTTGATGTACAATCTTGCTAACTGATCAAGATTGAACCTAATCTCTATTGGTAAAAAGTGCGCTGATTTCGTCAGTGTGTCCACTATCACCCAAATTGCATCGCATCCTCTCTGAGTAGTTGGAAGACCCACCACAAAATCCATCGTGATGTGTTCCCACTTCCATTCCGGTATTTCCAACGGTTGAAGTAATCCGTTGGGTCTTTGATGTTCGGCTTTTACTCTTTGACATGTCAAACATTTCGCCACGCATTCTGCAACGTCCCTTTTCATATTTGGCCACCAAAAATGTCAGCGCAGATCTTGATACATCTTCGTACTTCCTGGATGAATCGAATATCTTGAGCTATGAGCTTCGGTCAAGATTTCGTCTTTCAGCTCTGGTGTTGCTGGAACCCAGATTCTTCCCTCGTACCATAGTAATCCTTCGGTATCGACCTTGTATTTCGTATCGCTACCATCAACCATATTCTCTTTTATCTTCCCACATTTTTCATCTTGTAACTGAGCGTTCTTCACCTTGTCTAGTAAAGTTGGACCTGCTTCTAACTGAAATAGTCGTTCGTCGAATTCCTGTGGAAATTTGATTTCCAGTTCCAACTTTGTCATTCTTTGAAATGAGCTCCTCTGAGTTGTTATCGGCATCAATCAATTTCTCGACCTTTCTGCTTAAAGCATACGCAACCACATTCGCTTTGCACGGATGATAAAAGATCTCGAGAATCATAATCTTTTATCAATTCCATCCACCTTCTCTAACACATGTTCGGATCTTTACGAGTGAAAATATACTTGAGACTTTTTGTGGTGCGTGTAGATCTCACATTTCTCTCCATCTGAGATAGTGTCTCCATATCTTAAGAGCAAATACTACTGCAGCCAATTCCAAATCATGAGTCGGATAACCTTTCTCATAATCCTTCAGTTATCTTGATGCATAGGCAATAACTTTGCCGTTTTGCATAAGAACACAACCCAATCCTTTGTGTGAGGCATCACTATACACCACAAAATTTCTTGTACTATCTGGTAGTGTTAACACAGGTGCCACACTTAGCTTCTTCTTTAAACCTTGGAAACTCTCTTCACATTTCTCCGTCCAAACGAATTTCACAGCTTTCCGTGTCAAATTTGTTAACGGAGTGGCTATCTTGGAAAAATCTTGTATAAATCTTCTATAATAACTGGCTAGTCCCAAGAAACTCCTCACCTCTGAAGGTGTCCTTGGTTGTTCCCAATTGATTACAGCTTCTACTTTTGATGGATCCACTGAAATCCCATCTTTGTCAATCACATGACCCAAAAATTGTACACGATCAAGCCAAAATTCGCACTTAGAGAATTTCGCATACAACTTTTCCTTTCTTAGTGTCTCCAATGTCAAACGTAAATATTCCACGTGTTCTTCTTGGGTTTTGGAATACACTAGAATGTCGTCGATAAACACCACTACGAACTTGTCTAAGAATGGTTTAAATACCCTGTTCATCAAATCCATGAACGCGGCAGGGGCATTTGTTAAACCAAAAGACATCACCAGAAACTCGTAATGTCTGTACCGAGTTCTAAATGCTATTCTAGGTATATCATCATTTCTTACCTTCAATTGGTGATATCCACTTCTCAAATCTATTTTTGAGAAGTATTTAGCACCCTTAAACTGATCAAACGAGTCATCTATTCTAGGCAACGGATACCTATTATTAATAGTGACCTTGTTTAACTCCCTATAATCAATGGAAAGACGTATTGATCCGTCCTTCTTCTTCACGAATAATACTGGCGCTCCCCACGGTGATACGCTTGATTGAATATACTTCTTGTCCAGCAGTTCTTGCAGTTGCACCATCAGTTCCTTCATTTCTACCGGAGCCATTCTGTACGAGGCCTTTGATATCGGTGCAGTTCCTGGCGCTAAGTCGAATACGAACTCAATCTCTCTGTCAGGCAGAAGTCCTGGCAAATCTTCTGGAAATACATCTACGAATTCTCTAACCACTGGTATCTCCTCCAGTTTCCCACCCTTTTTCTGAGTATCGACTATGTAAGCCAAATAACCCACACAGCCTTTACTTAACAACTTCTTGGCCTGCATAATCATCAGACATTTCATTTGTCTAGGCGATTTGCTACCATGGAAAACTACCTTTGACAAAGTCATAAGGTTTACACACTTATTGTGACAATCAATTACTGCTCCATATTTGAACAGCCAATCCTTTCCCAAAATTACATCAAATTCCCCGAGTCTAATCGAAATTAAATCTACCATCATTATATTCCCTTTTATGTTTACCCTACAGCTCTTGTATACGAACCTAACAGGAATCACTTCCCTATTCACAATTTCTATGTTCAGAGGAAAATTCAGTTCTTCTCTAGGAAATTCTAACCTCTTAGAAAATTCATCAGATATAAACGAGCAAGTAGCACCCGAATCAAATAATACATAAGCATTAATATCGTTGATTGGGATAATACCTGACACCACATCTTTTGATTGCACAACATCTTGCATAGTTATGTTGAAAGTTCTGGCTGTGGGTTTGTTTGACGTTATAGGTCCAGCAATGGCCTAAGTACCTCCATTGCTGCCTCCCTTACTTCTTACTGTTTCTCCGACCTTTTTCTGAGGGCATTCACGAGCAAAATGATCCTTGGATCCACATGTGAAACAGACATTTTTCTTGGGTTGGGTGCAATTTGAGGCAATGTGACCCTCCTGGCCACAGTTGAAACATGTACGTTTCCCCATCAAGCACACACCCTTATGAAACCTCCCGCATGTAGCACATGCTTTAAACTTCCTAAACTGTTGGTTACCCTGCTGGTTTCCAGTACCCCCATTTCCGTTCCATTTCCTCTTCAAGTTGTTGTTGTTGTTGTTTTTTGCCACTTCCATTGCCTCCGCTACCATTCTTCACTTCCACCTCATTCTTCTTCTTCTTCTTCTTCTTCTTCTTCTGCTCTTGGTTGAATTTTGTCACTGCCTCTCCTCCCCTTGGCCAGCACTTTGCCTTCTCCATCTTCTTGTAGCGTCTTCAACTAGAATAGGGAAACCCTTCATCTGATCGGGGCTTGGGTCCTGTTCAAATCTTTTTCCCTTACGGCGCAAATGCAATGTGACTTTGATATGGTGTAAACCTCGCCAACTCGTTGAATTTCATGGCATACTCAGACACTGTCATCGCTCCCTACTTCAGTTCCAAAAATTGAACCTCTAACTGACTCTTCGAACTCTGTGGGAAGTAGGTCTCTAAGAATAACTCCTTAAACCTATCCCAAGTCATCACTCCTAGTCCTTCCCAGGTTTTATTGGCTTACCACCAATAACTAGCTTCTGCTTTCAACATAAATGTTGCAAAGGCAGTCTTCTGTTCATCCACTACCCTAGCGACTTCAAATACTTTCTCTATTTCCATAATCCAGGTCTGTGTCTCGACCAGATTCGTGGACCCACGGAATTTAGGTGGTCCAACTGCCTTGAAAACCTTAAACGTTGTTCTTTGGTTCTGAGGTTGATACTGCAACACTCCTGTTAGTAATGTCACTAGTTGTTGGACGGAATTATCTTCAACATCATTATTGTTAGTTCTCGTATTGGTTCTCTGATGGGGTGGTTCACGTCTAGGAGGCATTTTCTGTTAAAAAAAACATCTATTAGACTATTACCCAACTTCTTTAAGTATTAACTTGCCTCCATAAAAGAAATAACCACATAACACTTTTGAATAAAATAATATCTTTTATTTATTCATCACCTCTTCGAAAACATAATAACAATAGCATCACTGCTATTTACATTTCTTTCCTGAACTACAAAAGTTACAGGATAACATCATCATTCTCATATCCCATGGTTACTTAACACTAGGGATTTACACATTATTTAACACTTATTACTTGCAAAATAGATACATTTCCTACGATGATCTATTAAGATACTCATTAGCCTTTTGATGTTCTTCTTCCATAACACGGAACATGGTTCGGCGATCTAACACATATGATGGCAGAGTCTCGAACTGAGTTGGATAACCCATGACCCGATCTTGAGCTCGATTGATCACGGTATTGAATACTTTATCCATCTCTTCTATCTTCATCCTCTTTGCTTGTGCGTCCCTTACTGCTTTTCCAGTTCGTTGATAAGCTTCCTCGTATGCGTCTTCAGCTCTCGCCCTCTTGGTAGCTACCTCCTTCAGCTTGTTCTTCAGTTCCACGACCATCTCGATCAGTTGTTCCTTCTCTCCTTCAGTCTGCATCAACTTCTCTTCAGCATTAGTTAGACATTCATCTCGATCCTGGATGTCGTCGTCCTTCTGTGTCATTGCAGTTTGTTGTTCAGCTACTATCTCCTGCAACTCCGCAACTATGTCCTGAAGTTCCACGTTACGGTCGTAGACTTCATAATATATATGAGCAGCCATCGAGGTTAGTGGAGTCTCTTCCTCCTCATCCTCGTTATCCTCATCCTCCTGTGGCAACTCCACGGGATCCTCCTCATCCGTCTCAACATCATCATCCTCATCTTCAACCACTTTGTGACCAGCGAAGGCCGACTCCGTGGCGATGAGTTGTTCCCAAACAACCTGAATGTCGCGAGGCTCCTCCTTTATAGGCATTTGAGGTCCCTCCTCCCTAGCCTGACTGGATTCTCTGACATTAGTCATCCTGGCAACAAAATTTTAAAGTTTTAGTTATTAATTATTCTACTCGACACTCGTGAGCACATAAGTTATAAACACATAAGCACATAAGTGTTTTATTACTTCTTCCTTAAAACTCGATAAGAGTTATCTCCACTATCTTTTCAAAGGTTACTTCCTAAGGCTTTTCCCCCCACCTAAGGTTCATAACCTAAAGCTTTGATACCAACTTGTGACACCCCCAAATCTCGGTACTTCATTACCTCAAGATTTGGTGTTCACGTAATCAAAACATTCATTTATAACTACCCAATCATAAATAAATTGAATAATAAACCTGCCCATACAAGAATTACATAAAATAATATCTCCCAGGTTATCTAACCTTTACAAACAATCATTCATGCGAAAAATTTAAATAAACTTCATTACAATCTTTAAACCAAAGTCTGATAATAAAACTATCAAAACTATTACAAGTCTTCAGTACTTGTTCATCTTTCCATTTCCTTTACTGGTGCTAGGTACGTCACCCTTTCCATCTTTAGCTATAAGGATTTTATAGGCAAGAGTGAGCAAACAAAGCTCACTTGAAATAACAATGAATAATTTTTACATTCTCTGCCCATTCAGGGGCTCAATAGAACTGAACAATAGGTTCTATTAACATTTAAAACATTTCTTGCCCATTCAGGGGCTCAATAGAACTAAATAATATGTCCTATTAACATCTTAACATTCCTTGCCCATTCAGAGGCTCAATAAAACTAAATAATAAGTCCTTTTAACATCTTAACATTCCTTGCCCATTCAGGGGCTCAATAGAACTGAACAATAGGTTCTATTAACATTTTAAACATTCACTGAGGGTCTAATGACCACGAACCTTGTCCACGATTATAAGTAATCTTTCAACTTAAACTTACTAATTATAATACGACCATAATGACTTTAAGGTACTTAGGGGATCAACCCTTCAGTACATGTATTGTATACAAACATTTCAGCGCAAAGTACAAAACTAAGTGTAACCCCTATAAATAGGGTTGTTCATCTCAGTATTTTGAGTACAAGTCCGCCCCAAAGATAGTTTGGTTTGGATACACTTAAAGGCAATTTGTAATTCAACGGACATCAACTAAGGATTAGTTGAATAAAAGATAATAACACTATGTTATTGAATAATCCTGACTGAATAAACATTTCATTCTAAGTTCATGCTTTAGGAATAATTCTAATAGCATAACAATTGAATAATGTATCATACCTTGCTTTGAACAATAATAAGCTAAGGTTAAATCTTAAAATTCATTATCAAGCATGCACAACAAATAATAACTTGAACAATAAACTGATTCAACAGAATAACGATACTTGCATGCTAATATAACAAGTTTAGAGTTAGGAAAAACTTACATAATCATAATAACCATCTCAACGAAAGTGTGGAGATGGGAAGCTTGTATCATCATGAATAACTGGATACAATTAAGTTGCTTAATGGAAATACTTTACTCAATAAAGTATACCATATGAAATTTGCATAACAAAGCTTTAGGATTAGAAAACTTATATAAACACAACTAACTCAACGAGAGTATGGAGTTAGAGAACTTGCCTTGCGCGTAGATTAAACAGTTATAATCCAAATCACAATATCCTATATACATGTGTTAACATGACATGATTAGTCATAATCAACACTACATCACGTATGGTTTCAATGTCTAACCAAGTAATCAAATCATATTCCTAAACGATAATAAATTCGTTAGGTATTAACACCATGTTCGTTCAACACATTACAATACTATAATAACAGAATTTATTTGGTCTTATAGTATTATTATCAAAATTCGGACTTCATGCAAGATGAAGTCATTTCGCTGATACTTTAAGTGGTATGGTACGGCGCTACGTTTTACTTTTGGGTCACGTTGCTATTTGAGGTGGTATTCCGTGGCGAGAAATATCTGAGGGACTCGTGACTGGCATAAGTCCCGGGCGCTCGGCGTTGACTTATTGCAAGGACGCAAAGTCCTGGGTGGTAGCGATTTTTTAGGCGCTAAAGGCGTGAAACTTGATTTGGGCGTGAATTTTATTATTTGAGGCGTGAAACTCACATAACCAAAAGCGGAAGAACAGAGCCAAAGCCTCTGTCTTAAATTTGTAACAACAATTATTTCTAACTCACATGTATAACTTATATAAATTACACATACACGTTAATAATCATATCTATACCAATTACCAACAATTGAACAACAAATTTAAAAGACTTAAATCACTAAAATAATATTTGGTTAAAACTCAAAACTCCATTGTTGACACATAGAATACAGTGAACTAAAATTCCACTGTTATCAACCAAATTTGATTCTTTTGAAATACAATCATACCAACATATACATCAATTAACATGTATAGTTCAATTTCACAATTTTCACAATTAATATATACTATTTTTGATATCTCTACAAATTATATACGTACATCTATATACCCACTGTAAAACCAATTTCTTCCTTTAGCCTGTAATTAGCTTATAGTCATATATATATAGACATGTTAGTGATAACAATTACAACTATACGTACACATGCTTCTCTAACCAATTTATACCAACATAGTTTTACTGAGAGTTTTGAAAAAAATCTTTACACAAAGAAAGTTGAAAGACAAAAGGACATAAAAGGCATATATAAATATATATATATATATATATATATATATATATATACATATATTATTTAAGACCCCGAATTTTATGATATAAAAGTATTCAATTTTTCTTATAATAACTATTCAGTAAATGGTCAAATTGATAAAAGGTTAAAGTTAAGGGTGATATATGAATTTTTTCAAAATACACAAGTGGTTATAAAAATATTCATTGTTGTCAGGGAATATTCGTTTGGTCGTGGAATATTCTTTCTGACGGGGAATATTCGTACGACAGCGTAGCCATTTGTGGGCCCCATAACGGATAACTGTCGGATGAAGAAAATGACAAAATTGAGTTTTTATAAATAATGGCGTAGTTGTTATTGTTAACACTTTTGGAATACCCGGTGGTTAAAATCTGATGTCTGGCGTTATCGCATTAAAGAAAGTACATGGTATTGCATGTATTTTGAATTATTGATTCTATGTAAGAAGGCACTACTCAATAATTGTTATGATAATTATCGCTCAATATTTTATTTTATTGATTCAATAATTGCTGCGTTGATATTTTATATTATTGTTGTTTCAATAATTATCATTGCATAGTATTTCCTATTATCAGATCAATAATTCATATTATTTGAATAATATTATTAGATAGCATTATTGGCAATGTCTAGAAAGTTCTGTCAAGTAGAGGTTTGGTCACCTAATTGCGCGATAGTAAGGAGAAATTCTTATTGGAAAGCCCCCTCTTTTCTGGGAACGAATTGGTTGTCATAATTGTGATTCTGTAATATTATTTGTGAATAATTAATTATTGATTTATACAATAAGGAAATATTTATTTTATGTAGATATAAATGATGGATATATTTATTTTTATGTGGATAAAAATGAAGGAATTAATGCTGAGGTGTTTTATCAGTATTTTGTCGGTGTAGAGGTATTAAAAATCACCCGTTTGTGGATTTCGGGTATTTTTTTATTGGAATTTGGAAAAACTTTCTTCTAAAAAGTTGTAGAGAATTAAATTTCCTATGAAAACACGTGTGTTTAGAATTTTTCTGATAAAGGGCTATTTATTATGAATTACTGAAGTTTTAGAAAATAAAATAATTTTTTTAAATTTATGGGTGGGACCCACTATGGTTGGTGTAGAAAAAAATGTGCTGAAATTATTTGTTCAAAGGTGGAGTGCTGAGCTTGGTCATGGTGTGCGTGACAATTGTTTTAAGAATAATATTATTTTATTAATTTAGTCTCCTTTGGCGTTCTAGCATTTTCCTATAAATATGTATTTATCAAGCATATTTTTTAGAGTATTTAGATACTTTGAGAGTTGCTATTTAGTAGAAGTTTCCTTCGGCTTTCTATCTGATATTCCGATCAGAAGTACCGTTATTTTGAGGTAAGGGATTTTAAGAGTTATTATGTTTTCCAGTTCGTACTTCTTTCGATCTTCAGAAAATTTAGGAAAAATTTTAAAATGATATTTTGATGAGTTTTATCGATTGTGTCCAAAAATTGTAATTTTTGGATATATAGATTAAGAGTTATCAACATGGTAATTTTCTACCTTTTTCTGTCGAGTTTACTATTCATGAGTTACTATTCACGAGTTACTATTCATGAGTTACTATTCACGAAGTTACTATTCATGGGTTACTATTCACGAGTTATTATTCTTGACAAAATTGGTTTCTTTTTCTGACCAAATTATAGTTGATTTATGAATATTACTCTTGAGATTAAAACTATATGTTGATTATATTATTTTTATTATCATATATAACATTTTTATAACTCTAATGATGATATTTCTCTTTGACTTGAGTGTAAAGATGGGTAGATTTTTGGTATGATCATGACTATGGGTTCTCTTTGGCCAGTAATGCAAAGTTGAATTGTTGACCGGTATGATCGTGACCATTGAATTTATAATTGAATATCTTTAGCTTAAGTACAAAGGTGAAATGATCAACATGGTTATAATTATTGTTTATATAAATTATGAAATGATTATATATTTCTTTGAGATAATAATATATTTAGCCTGTAGTGCAAATATGAACTGTTGATGAATATATTTGGCCTGTAGTGCAAATATGAACTGTTGAGGAATATCTTTGGCCTATAGTGCAAAGATGAATTGTTGATGAATATCTTTGGCCCGTAGTGCAAAGATGACATGTTGTTGAATATCTTTGCCGAGAAAGTGCAAAAGATGAGCAGTGTTGAGATGAACATGACCAACTGGTGATACAAATGAATATCTTTGGTCGTAGTGCAAAGATGAAGTTATTAGTATGATTATGAACAGGAAATGTGATTTGGTGTAACCATGATCTTTGATGTTTCAAGTAAACATTGTTGGTGGATTTTTAACATGGAGAAGATAATAGACTTCACAGTCTATTTGACTCTTCTAATGGATTGCTCGTTCCGCTGCAACTATGGTTGAAATTTTTATCATCTACCATATGTTCTAAATCTCTGATTTATTATTGATGAAGGCTATTGATAATTTATTTATCTTTAGTCATGATATTCCTTACTAGGCTAGTTGTGTTCACCCTTCTATTTCACAATTTCTTTCAGGTAATAAGAGTGTAGCTGGGTCGAGCGGGGGTAACAGGGGAATAGAATGGTGGTCATCATTTAGTAGTTATATTTGGTGAATCAACTAGGGTGAGGCGAACCCAACGTTGGAAGGGTGTTTTGCCACTATCATACAAGATGTCTAATGACATATAACCTCGTGTCATCATAAGACAGGGTTTTGTTCATACACTTGCTGAGTATATTTATGAGCTATATAATCTTGGTGTTTGTTTGAAGTATAATTCTCATTTAGAGACAGTGGAGATAATGATATGTCAAGAGAAGACTCACTATTGGGAAGAATATGATAGTAATCTTTTCGTTTTTCTTTGGGGTCTATTGGGTCAACCAAGGATAATTCTATGGCCATATGATATCTATCATAACCTAGACGCATGGCCTCCCATGTACGAAGGTTTCCTTGAACACTTCCCAAATATTCTAATTTCTAAAATAGTTTTTGAATATACCTTTATGTAAGGTGTCATTGTGACGTGTTATCCAAGGTTGGGATGAGAGTCACAGTTGGTATATATTTGTATCCAAACTCACAGGCTGAAGAATGACAGGCGGTCGTGGAGCAAAAGGATGCAACAATTCAAGCTTGTGTTACCCGATACGTGATGCTTGAACACAAACATTCTTTGGCAGAGTATAAGATGATAAAGATGGAATCTGAGCTGAAAGAAGAAAAAACTGAACGAGTGAGAATAAGTGATGCATGGGCAAAAGCCGCACGACACGTGGATATTGTGGAAAGAGATGTCCGATCTAAGAAGGCTAAAATAGATGATATGAATTTCTCTTTTTGGAAAGCAATTGGGAGAACCCAACATCGAGTTTTGAATTACCCTGTACATAGCGGTCAACTGGAATTCGATATGGATCGAAGATTGATGATTCAGATCATGAATCGGGAGTAAGATGAGGCAGTTGAGGGAGGAATATGTCCTATAAAAAAGTATATTCTAACGGTAGTGACGACGCCAAATGCTGCCCCAGACAAGTCAAAGCCGAGTAGTTCAAGGGATAGCGGTTGTCATGACTACCCAACAAATGAAGAACCCAAATGAAGTTATCATGGGAGATGAGCAATGGAGAAATCATGATGACCTGGGAGATAAAATCTAAAATGAAAGCAAGGTATTCTCAACTTTTTGAAATACCAAGTATGTAAATTTTTGGGACAAAATTTCATAAGGAGGGGAGATTGTAAGACCCCAAATTTTATGAAATAAAAGTATTCAATTTTTCTTATAATAACTATTCAGTAAATGGTTAAATTGACAAAAGGTTAAAGTTAAGGGTGATATATGAATTTTTTCAAAATACACAAGTGGTTATAAAATATTCATTGTTGTCTGGGAATATTCGTTTGGTCGTGGAATATTCTTTCCGTGGGGAATATTAAATACGGCGGTATCATCATTATTGTGGCCCCATAACGGATAAGCTGCTCGGATGAAGAAAAAACGAAAAAATTGAGTTTTTATAAATAACGGCGTAGTTATTACAATTAACCTTTGTTGGATTACCCGATGGTTAAAATACAAGAATGTCGCGTTATCGCACAAAGTAGCACACCGGTATTGCACGGTATTTTTGAATTATTGATTCTTACGTGAAGGCACTACTCAATAATTATTACGATAATTCATTATTCAATATTTTATTTTATTGATTCAATAATTGTCTGCGTTGATATTTTATATTATTGTTGTTTCAATAATTATCGCTGCACAATATTTCCCATTATCAGATCAATAATTCATATTATTTGAATAATATTATTAGATAGCATTATTGGCAATGTCTAGAAAGTTCTATCAAGGAGAGGTTTGGTCACCTAATTCTTGCCAAAGAAGGTGAAATTCTTATTCAAAAGCCCACTCTTTCTTGGGAACGGCCTGGTTGTCATAATTGCGATTCTGAAATATTATTTGTGAATAATTAATTATTGATTTATACGATAAGGAAATATTTATTTTATGTGGATATAAATGATGGATATATTTATTTTTATGTGGTTAAAATGAAGGAATTAATCTTTGAGGTGTTTTATCAAGATTTTGTTCGAGTAGAGGTATTAAAAATCATCCGTTTGTGGATTTCGAGTATTTTCTGATTGGAATTTGGAAAAACTTTCTTCTACAAAGTTGTAGAGAATTAAATTTTCTCTGAAAATACGTAAGTTTCAAATTTTTCTGATAAAAGGGCTATTTATTATGAACTACTGAAGTTTCGGAAAATAAAATAATTTTTATTAATTTATGGGTGGGACCCACTTTGGTTGGTGTAGAAAAAAAATGTCAAATTATTTGTTCAAAGGTGGAGTCTTGAGCTTGGTCATGGTGTCTTTGGACAATTGTTATAAGAATAATATTATTTTATTAATTTAGTCTTCTTTGGCGTTCTAGCATTTTCCTATAAATAGGTGTTTATGTTAGAATTGAAAATCACACCAGAAACAAGTTTTCTTTCTCTATATATTATCAAGCATATTTTTTAGAGTATTTAGATACTTTGAGAGTTGCTATTTAGTAGAAGTTTCCTTCGGCTTTCTATCCGATATTCCGATCAGAAGTACCGTTATTTTGAGGTAAGGGATTTTAAGGGTTATTATGTTTTTCAGTTCGTACTTCTTTCGACCTTCAGAAAATTTAGGACAAATTTTTAAATGATATTTTGATGAGTTTTATTGATTGTGTCCAAAAAATGTGATTTTTGGATATATAGATTAAGAGTTATGAATTTTACGAGAAAAGACTATTTTAAAAGTAACCGTTTATAACTCCTTGTGGTTAACTCCAAAATTGATGAAATTTTTATTGGAAGTATATCTATATAATATCAGTCTACTCTGTAAATTTCGGAATTTTTGGATAAAAGTACAATTTATGATAAATGTCTAAATATTCGGAGGTTTTGGCCATATGAAAAATAGTAAATGAATTTTAAAAATTCTGAGAAAAATATATGTTCAATATGTGACTATATGGTGCTAAATCCCAAAAAAGGAATATTTTTAGAACTGATTTGGTATTTTTCATGAAAATGGACTAGTTATGAGTAAATGAATTAAATATGTTATGTGAAGTAAGAAAATTGGAAAATATTATTTTATGGCTTGAGAATCATACATGAGTTATATGCAGATTTTTGATGAGGGTTTTGCTTATTGGTGATGAAATCTTATGAGTTTGGCATTTTAGAATGATTAAATGCATTATTTAGTAAAGTGTAAACAATTAAAATAAATTGTTTATAAGTTTAAGAAATGTTATTTCAATATCATTATACTGAAATATTGGTATGGATTTTATTGTGGAATGTCTACCTTTTTGTGTCGGGTTTACTATTCACGAGTTACTATTCACGAGTTACTATTCATGAGTTACTATTCACAAAGTTACTATTCATGGGTTACTATTCAGGAGTTATTATTCTTGACAAAATTGGTTTCTTTTTCTGACCAAATTATAGTTGATTTATGAATATTACTCTTGAGATTAAAACTATATGTTGATCATATTCTTTTTATTATCATATATAACATTTTTATAACCCTAATGATGATATTTCTCTTTGACTTGAGTGTAAAGATGGGTAGATTTTTGGTATGATCATGACTATGGGTTCTCTTTGGCCAGTAATGCAAAGTTGAATTGTTGAATTTGTATGATCGTGACCATTGAATTTATAATTGAATATCTTTAGCTTAAGTACAAAGGTGAAATGATCAACATGGTTATAATTATTGTTTATATAAATTATGAAATGATTATATATTTCTTTGAGATAATAATATATTTAGCTTTGTAGTGCAAATATGAGGCTGTTGATGAATATATTTGGCCTGTAGTGCAAATATGAACTGTTGAGGAATATCTTTGGCCTATAGTGCAAAGATGAATTGTTGATGAATATCTTTGGCCCGTAGTGCAAAGATGACATGTTGAATATCTTTGGCCAGTAGTGCAAAGATGAACAGGTGTTGAGATGAACATGACCAACTGGTGATACAAATGAATATCTTTGGTCGTAGTGCAAAGATGAAGTTATTAGTATGATTATGAACAGGAAATGTGATTTGGTGTAACCATGATCTTTGATGTTTCAGGTAAAGATAGGTGTTGAAAATTATCTTCGTCCTGGATGAGAAGAGGAATTTAGAACTACAATTATGATTATGAGTTATTCATATGATTGTGGACAAGAATTGATAATTTTTGTTATAGGGATAAAACATTGTTGGTGGATTTTTAACATGGAGAAGATAATAGACTTAACAGTCTATTTGACTCTTCTAATGGATTGCTCGTTCTGCTGCAACTATGGTTGAAATTTTTATCATCTACCATATGTTCTAAATCTCTGATTTATTATTGATAAAGGCTATTGATAATTTAATTATCTTTAGTCATGATATTCCTTACTGGGCTAGTTGTGCTCACCCTTCTGTTTCACAATTCCTTTTAGGTAATAAGAGTGTAGCGGGGTCGAGCGGAGGTAACATGGGAATAGAACGGTGGTCATCATTTAGTAGTTATATTTGGTAAATCAACTAGGGTGAGGCGAACCCAATGATGGAAGGGTGTTTTGTCACTATCATACAAGATGTCTAATGACATACAACCTCGTGTCATCATAAGACAGGGTTGTGCTCATCCACTTCTTTGAGTATATTCTGAGCACTACCTATATAATCTTGGTGTTTGTTTGAAGTATAATTCTCATTTAGAGACAAAGTGGAGATAATGATATGTCAAGAGAAGACTCGCCATTGGGAAGAATATGATAGTAATCTTCTCGTTTTTCTTTGGGGTCTATTGGGTCAACCAAGGATAATTCTGTGGCCATATGATATCTATCATAACCTATACGCATGGCCTCCCATATACGAAGGTTTCCTTGAGCATACCTTTATGTAAGGTGTTATTGTGACGTGCTATCCAAGGTTGGGATGAGAGTCACAGTTGGTATATATTTGTATCCAAACTCACAGCATATGTGTTGTTGTATTTTGCACGACAATTGTTGTAATAAAGTTGTAATTGTTTTCTGTACCATGTATTTGGCGACTCTGAATAGGTTGGATGGAATGGACCTGTTTTGGGGTTGTCACAGTTGGTATCAGAGCTTAGGGATATGGTCTCTGGCGGAGATCGGGGAATATAACTAGGAGGGGAGAGATGAGTAAATCCTTCACTAGTGTGTCCTACCTAAGCTTATTTGTTGGTCAGTCATAATATCGGGATATTATGTGATATGTTAATTTGTTTAATTAACCCTTGGTTTATGGCAGTATTTGAGAATGGCTGCTTAGAATGTTAACAATGGAGTGAATGAGACCGTGGGGATACCTCTAATCACCTACAAGGATAAAGTGATATCAGGCGAAGAAGGAATTAGAGAAATCCATGTGGTGAGTGAAGAATTGATAGTTGCTTTTAGATGGTCGCAGAGGTAACAGCTGAGAGTGAGGAAGAAGAGGAAGAAGAGGTACCTGAGGAGAATTTATTAGAGGTATTATATGATCAAAATGTAGAATTGCAAAATCGTATTCATAAGTTAGAAGAGCAGGCTGAAGAACGACAGGCGGTCGTGGAGCAAAAGGATGCAACAATTCAAGCTTGTGTTACCCGATATGTGATGCTTGAACACAAACATTCTTTGGCAAAGTATAAGATGATAAAGATGGAATCTGAGCTGAAAGATGAAAAAACTGAACGGGTGAGAATAAGTGATGCATGGGCAAAAGCCGCCCGACACGTGGATATTGTGGAAAGAAATGTCCGATCTAACAAGGCTAAAATAGATGATATGAATTTCTCCAAAAGGAAAGCAATTAGGAGAACCCAACATCGAGTTTTGAATTACCTTGTACATAGTGGTCAACCGGAATTCGATATGGATCGAAGATTGATGATTCAGATCATGAATCAGGAGTAAGATGAGGCAGTTGAGGGAGGAATATGTCCTATAGAAAAGTATATTCCAACGGTAGTGATGACGTCAAATGTTGCCCCAGACAAGTCAAAGCCAAGTAGTTCAAGGGATAGCGGTTGTCATGACTACCCAATAAGTGAAGAACCCAAATGAAGTTATCACGGGAGATGAGCAATGGAGAAATCATGATGACCCGGGAGATAAAATCTGAAATGAAAGCAAGGTATTCTCAACTTTTTGAAATACTAAGTACGTAAATTTCTGGGACGAAATTTCATAAGGAGGGGAGATTGTAAGACCCCAAATTTAATGAAATAAAAGTATTCAATTTTTCTTATAATAACTATTCAGTAAATGGTTAAATTAATAAAAGGATAAAGTTAAGGGTGATATATGAATTTTTTCAAAATACACAAGTGGTTATAAAATATTCATTGTTGTCGGGGAATATTCGTTTGGTCGTGGAATATTCTTTCTGTCGGGGAATATTCGTACGACGGCGCGGCCATTTGTGGGCTCCATAACGGATAACTGTCGGATGAAGAATACGAAAAAATTGAGTTTTTATAAATAACGGCGTAGTTGTTACCGTTAACACTGTTGGAATACCCGATAGTTAAAATCTGATGACTGGCGTTATTCGCACAAAGAGCAGCACATTATTGATTATTGCACATAAAGTATTTTGAATTATTGATTCTTACGTAAGAAGGCACTACTCAATAATTGTTATTAATTTATCGTTCAATATTTTATTTTATTGATTCAATAATTCTGTGCGTTGATATTTTATATTATTGTTGTTTCAATAATTATCATTTCACGCATGAGATTTCCCATTATCGGATCAATAATTCATATTACTTGAATAATATTATTAGATAGCATTATTGGCAATGTCTAGAAAGTTACATCAAGGAGAGGTTTGGTCACCTAATTCATGCGCCAAAGAAGGTGAAATTCTTATTGGAAAGCCCACTCTTTCTTGGGGAACTATTTGGTCATCATAATTGTGATTCTCGAAATATTATTTGTGAATAATTAATTATTGATTTATACGATAAGGAAATATTTATTTTATGTGGATATAAATGATGGATATATTTATTTTTATGTGGATAAAAATGAAGGAATTAATCTTTGAGGTGTTTTATCAAGATTTTTTTGATTGTAGAGGTATTAAAATCATCCGTTTGTGGATTTCGGGTATTTTCTGATTGGAATTTGGAAAAACTTTCTTCTACAAAGTTGTAGAGAATTAAATTTCCTCTGAAAATGCGCAAGTTTCGAATTTTTCTGATTAAAGGGCTATTTATTATGAATTACTGAAGTTTTGGAAAATAAATTGATTTTTATTAATTTATGGGTGGGACCCACTTTGGTTGGTGTAGAAAATTCTGGAAAATTTAAAATGATATTTTGATGAGTTTTATTTATTGTGTCCAAAAATGGTGATTTTTGGATGTATATATATTAAGAGTTATGAATTATACGAGAAAAGACTATTTTAAAAGTAACCGCTGATAACTCCTTGTGGTTAACTCCAAAATTGATGAAATTTTTATTGGAAGTATATCTATATAATATCAGTGTACTCTGTAAATTTTGGAATTTTTGGATAAAAGTACAATTTATGATAAATGTCTAAATATTCGGCGGTTTTGGTCATATGAAAAATAGTAAATGAATTTTAAAAATTTCGAGAAAAATATATATTCAATATGGGATTATATTCGCTAAATCTCGTAAAAGAAATATTTTTGAACTCGATTTGGTATTTTTCATGAAAATGGACTAGTTATGAGTAAATGAATTATATATGTTATGTGAAGTAAGAAAATTGGAAAATATGATTTTATGGCTTGAGAATCATACATGAGTTATATGCAGATTTTTGATGAGGGTTTTGGTTATTGGTGATGAAATCTTATGAGTTTGGCATTTTACAATGATTAAATGCATTATTTAGTAAAGTGTAAACAATTAAAATAAATTGTTTATAAGTTTAAGAAATGTTATTTCAATATTATTATACTGAAATATTGGTATGGATTTTATTGTGGAATTTCTACCTTTTTGTGTCGGGTTTACTATTCATGAGTTACTATTCACGAGTTACTATTTATGAGTTATTATTCACGAAGTTACTATTCATGGGTTACTATTCACGAGTTATTATTCATGACAAAATTGGTTTCTTTTTCTGAACAAATTGTAGTTGATTTATGAATATTACTCTTGAGATTAAAACTGTATGTTGATAATATTATTTTTATTATCATATATAACATTTTTATAACCCTAATGATGATATTTCTCTTTAACTTGAGTGTAAAGATGGGTAGATTTTTAGTATGATCATGACTATGGTTTCTCTTTGGCCAGTAATGCAAAGTTGAATTGTTGACTGGTATGATCGTGACCATTGAATTTATAATTGAATATCTTTAGCTTAAGTGAAAATGTGAAATGATCAACATGGTTATAATTATTGTTTATATAAATTCTGAAATGATTATATATTTCTTTGAGATAATAATATATTTGGGCTCAGTAGTGCAAATATGAGCTGTTGATGAATATATTTGGCTGTAGTGCAAATATGAGCTGTTGAGGAATATCTTTGGCTGTAGTGCAAAAAGATGAATTGTTGATGAATATCTTTGGCCCTAGAGTGCAAAGATGACATGTTATTGAATATCGTGAGGCCGATGAGTGCAAAAAGATGAACAAGTGTTGAGATGAACATGACCAACTGGTGATACAAATGAATATCTTTGGTCGTAGTGCAAAGATAAAGTTATTAGTATGATTATGAATAGGAAATGTGATTTGGTGTAACCATGATCTTTGATATTTCAGGTAAATATAGGTGATGAAAATTATCTTCGTCCTAGATGAGAAGAGGAATTTAGAACTACAATTATGATTATGAGTTATTCATATGATTGTGGACCAGAATTGTTAATTTTTGTTACAGGGATAAAACATTATTGGTGGATTTTTAACATGGAGAAGATAATAAACTTCACAGTCTATTTGACTCTTCTAATGGATTGCTCGTTCAGCTGCAACTATGGTTGAAATTTTTATCATTTACCGTATGTTCTAAATCTATGATTTATTATTGATGAAGGCTATTGATAATTTAATTATCTT
The DNA here is from genome assembly GCA_020205615.1 of Panax quinquefolius. NCBI lineage: Eukaryota > Viridiplantae > Streptophyta > Magnoliopsida > Apiales > Araliaceae > Panax > Panax quinquefolius. The sequence continues at coordinate 42,529,007 of CM035151.1, read as the reverse complement.
TAGTCATGATATTCCTTACTGAGCTAGTTGTGCTCACCCTTCTGTTTCACAATTCCTTTTAGGTAATAAGAGTGTACCGGGGTCGAGCGGGGGTAACATGGGAATAGAACGGTGGTCATCATTTAGTAGTTATATTTGGTAAATCAACTAGGGTGAGGCGAACCCAACGTTGGAAGGGTGTTTTGTCACTATCATACAGTATGTCTAATGAAATACAACCTCGTGTCATCATAAGACATGGTTGTGCTCATCCACTTGCTGAGTATATTTACGAGCACTACCTATATAATCTTGGTGTTTGTTTGAAGTATAATTCTCATTTAGAGACAGTGGAGATAATGATATGTCAAGAGAAGACTCGCCATTGGAAAGAATATGATAGTAATCTTCTCGTTTTCCTTTGGGGTCTATCAATCAACCAAGGATAATTCGTGGCCATATGATATATATCATAACCTATACGCATGGCCTCCCATGTATACAAGGTTTCTTGAGCACTTCCCAAAGATTCTAATTTCTAAAAGCGGTTTTTGACTATACCTTTATGTAAGGTGTTATTGTGACGTCTTATCCAAGGTTGGTATGAGAGTCACAGTTGGTATATATTTGTATCCAAACTCACAGCATATGTGTTGTTGTATTTTGCACGACAATTGTTGTAATAAAGTTCTAATTATTTTCTGTACCATGTATTTGGCGACTCAGAATAGGTTGGATGGAATGGACCTATTTTGGGGTTGTCATGATTGGTATCGAGCTTAGGATATGGTCTCTGGCGGAGATCGGGAATATAACTAGGAGGGAGAGATGAGTAAGTCCTTCACTAGTGTGTCCTACCTAAGCTTATTTGTTGGTCAGTCATAATATCGGGATATTATGTGATAGGTTAATTTGTTTAATTAACCCTTGTTTTATGGCAGTATTTGAGAATGGCTGCTTAGAATGTTAACAATGGAGTGAATGAGACCGTGGGGATACCTCTAATCACCTACCAGGATAAAGTGATATCAGACGAAGAAGGAATTAGAGAAATCCATGTGGTGAGTGAAGAATTGATAGTTGCACCCGAGATGGTCGCAGAGGTAACAGCTGAGAGTGAGGAAGAAGAGGAAGAAGAGGTACCTGAGGAGAATTTATTAGAGGTATTATATGATCAAAATGTAGAATTGCAAAATTGTATTCATAAGTTAGAAGAAAGCAGTGAAGAAATGGACATAAATGATGCGTGGAGCAAAAGATGCAACAATTCAAGCTTGTGTTACCCGATATGTGATGCTTGAATGAAACATTCTTTGGCGAGTATAAGATGATAAAGATGGAATCGAAATTTGAAAGAACAAAAAAGCGAAGCAGTGAGAATAAGTGATGCATGGGCAAAAGCCGCACGACACGTGGATATTGTGGAAAGAGATGTCCGATCTAAGAAGGCTAAAATAGATGATATGAATTTCTCTTTTTGGAAAGCAATTGGGAGAACCCAACATCGAGTTTTAAATTACCCTAAACATAGCGGTCAATCGGAATTCGATATGGATCGAAGATTGATGATTCAGATCATGAATCAGGAGTAAGATGAGGCAGTTGAGGGAGGAATATGTCCTATAGAAAAGTATATTCCAACGGTAGTGATGACGCCAAATGTTGCCCCAGACAAGTCAAAGCCGAGTAGTTCAAGGGATAGCGGTTGTCATGACTACCCAATAAGTGAAGAACCCAAATGAAGTTATCACGGGAGATGAGCAATGGAGAAATCATGATGACCCGGGAGATAAAATCTGAAATGAAAGCAAGGTATTCTCAACTTTTTGAAATACTAAGTACGTAAATTTCTGGGACGAAATTTCATAAGGAGGGGAGATTGTAAGACCCCAAATTTTATGAAATAAAAGTATTCAATTTTTCTTATAATAACTATTCAGTAAATGGTTAAATTGATAAAAGGTTAAAGTTAAGGGTGATATATGAATTTTTTCAAAATACACAAGTGGTAATAAAATATTCATTGTTATCGGGGAATATTCGTTTGGTCGTGGAATATTCTTTCTGTCGGGGAATATTCGTACGACGGCGCAGCCATTTGTGGGCCCGATAACGGATAACTGTCGGATGAAGAAAACGAAAAAATTGAGTTTTTATAAATAACGGCGTAGTTATTACTGATTAATAATCGTTGGAATACCCGATGGTTAAAATAAGATGTCGCGTTATTGCACAAAGAGTACACCAGATTGCACAAAGTATTTTTGAATTATTGATTCTTACGTAAGAAGGCACTACTCAATAATTGTTACGATAATTCTTTATTCAATATTTTATTTTATTGATTCAATAATTGTTGCGTTGATATTTTATATTATTGTTGTTTCAATAATTATCACTGCACAGTATTTCCCATTATCAAATAAATAATTCATATTATTTGAATAATATTATTAGATAGCATTATTGGCAATGTCTAGAAAGTTCTGTCAAGGAGAGGTTTGGTCACCTAATTGCGCGCCAGTAAGGTGAAATTCTTATTGGAAAGCCCACTCTTTCCTGGGAACGGCCTGGTTGTCATAATTGTGATTCTGAAATATTATTTGTGAATAATTAATTATTGATTTATACGATAAGGAAATATTTATTTTATGTGGATGTAAATGATGGATATATTTATTTTTATGTGGATAAAAATGAAGGAATTAATGCTGAGGTGTTTTATCAGTATTTTGTCGGTGTAGAGGTAATAAAAATCACCCGTTTGTGGATTTCGGGTATTTTTTGATTGGAATTTGGAAAAACTTTCTTCTACAAAGTTGTAGAGAATTAAATTTCCTATGAAAACACATGAGTTTCAAATTTTTCTGATAAAGGGATTTTTATTTTGAATTAGTGGAGTTTTAGAAAAAAAAATAATTTTTATTAATTTATGGGTGGGACCCACTTTGGTTGGTGTAGAAAAAAATGTGCTCAAATTATTTGTTCAAAGGTGGAGTGCTGAGCTTGGTCATGGTGTGCGTGACAATTGTTATAAGAATAATATTATTTTATTAATTTAGTCTCCTTTGGCGTTCTAGCATTTTCCTATAAATAGGTGTTTATGTTAGAATTGAAAATCACACCAGAAACAAGTTTTCTTTCTCTCTATATTATCAAGCATATTTTTTAGAGTATATAGATACTTTGAGAGTTTCTATTTAGCAGAAGTTTCCTTCGGCTTTCTATCCGATATTCCGATCAGAAGTACCATTATTTTGAGGTAACGGATTTTAAGGGTTATTATGTTTTTCAGTTCGTACTTCTTTCGACCTTTAGAAAATTCTGGAAAATTTGAAATGATATTTTGATGAGTTTTATTGATTGTGTCCAAAAATGGTGATTTTTGGATGTATATATTAAGAGTTATGAATTTTACGAGAAAAGACTATTTTAAAAGTAACTCCGATAACTCCTTGTGGTTAACTCCAAAATTGATGAAATTTTTATTGGAAGTATATCTATATAATATCGGTGTACTCTTCTGTAAATTTCGGATTTTTGGATAAAAGTACAATTTATGATAAATGTCTAAATATTAGCGGGTTTTGGTCATATGAAAAATAGTAAATGAATTTTAAAAATTCTGAGAAAAATATATGTTCAATATGAGACTATATTCTGCTAAATTTCAGAAAAGAAATATTTTTGGAACTGATTTGGTATTTTTCATGAAAATGGACTAGTTATGAGTAAATGAATTAAATATGTTATATGAAGTAAGAAAATTGGAAAATATGATTTTATGGCTTGAGAATCATACATGAGTTATATGCAGATTTTTGATGAGGGTTTTGGTTATTGGTGATGAAATCTTATGAGTTTGGCATTTTACAACGATTAAATGCATTATTTAGTAAAGTGTAAACAATTAAAATAAATTGTTTATAAGTTTAAGAAATGTTATTTCAATATCATTATACTGAAATATTGGTATGGATTTTATTGTAGAATTTCTACCTTTTTGTTTCGGGTTTACTATTCATGAGTTACTATTCACGAGTTACTATTTATGAGTTATTATTCACGAAGTTACTATTCATGGGTTACTATTCAGGAGTTATTATTCATTACCAAATTGGTTTCTTTTTCTGACCAAATTATAGTTGATTTATGAATATTACTCTTGAGATTAAAACTGTATGTTGATAATATTATTTTTATTATCATATATAACACTTTTATAACCCTAATGATGATATTTCTCTTTAACTTGAGTGTAAAGATGGGTAGATTTTTGGTATGATCATGACTATGGGTTCTCTTTGGCCAGTAATGCAAAGTTGAATTGTTGACTGGTATGATCGTGACCATTGAATTTATAATTGAATATCTTTAGCTTAAGTGAAAATGTGAAATGATCAACATGGTTATAATTATTGTTTATATAAATTTTGAAATGATTATATATTTCTTTGAGATAATAATATATTTGGCCTGTAGTGCAAATATGAACTGTTGATGAATATATTTGGCCTGTAGTGCAAATATGAACTGTTGAGGAATATCTTTGGCCTGTAGTGCAAAGATGAATTGTTGATGAATATCTTTGGCCCGTAGTGCAAAGATGATATGTTGTTGAATATCTTTGCCCAGTAGTGCAAAGATGAACAAGTGTTGAGATGAACATGACCAACTGGTGATACAAATGAATATCTTTGGTCGTAGTGCAAAGATGAAGTTATTAGTATGATTATGAACAGGAAATGTTATTTGGTGTAACCATGATCTTTGATGTTTCAGGTAAAGATAGGTGATAAAAATTATCTTCATCCTGGATGAGAAGAGGAATTTAGAACTACAATTATGATTATGAGTTATTCATATGATTGTGGACCAGAATTGTTAATTTTTGTTACAGGGATAAAATATTGTTGGTGGATTTTTAACATGGAGAAGATAATAGACTTCACGGTCTATTTGACTCTTCTAATGGATTGCTTCGATTCACGCAACTATGGTTGAAATTTTTATCATTTACCATATGTTCTAAATCTCTGATTTATTATTGATGAAGGCTATTGATAATTTAATTATCTTTAGTCATGATATTCCTTACTGGACTAGTTGTGCTCACCCTTCTGTTTCACAATTCCTTTTAGGTAATAAGAGTGTAGCGGGGTCGAGCGGGGGTAACATAGGAATAGAACGGTGGTCATCATTTAGTAGTTATATTTGGTAAATCAACTAGGGTGAGGCGAACCCAACGTTGGAAGGGTGTTTTGTCACTATCATACAAGATATCTAATGACATACAACCTCGTGTCATCATAAGACATGGTTGTGCTCATCCACTTGCTGAGTATATTTACGAGCACTACCTATATAATCTTGGTGTTTGTTTGAAGTATAATTCTCATTTAGAGACAGTGGAGATAATGATATGTCAAGAGAAGACTCGCCATTGGGAAGAATATGATAGTAATCTTCTCGTTTTTCTTTGGGGTCTATTGGGTCAACCAAGGATAATTCTGTGGCCATATGGTATCTATCATAACCTATACGCATGGCCTCCCATGTACGAAGGTTTCCTTGAGCACTTCCCAAAGATTCTAATTTCTAAAACAGTTTTTGACTATACCTTTATATAAGGTGTTATTGTGACGTGCTATCCAAGGTTGGGATGAGAGTCACAGTTGGTATATATTTGTATCCAAACTCACAGCATATGTGTTGTTGTATTTTGCATGACAATTGTTGTAATAAAGTTCTAATTGTTTTCTGTACCATGTATTTGGCGACTCAGAATAGGTTGGATGGAATGGACCTGTTTTGGGGTTGTCACAGTTCGTATCAAAGCTTAGGGATATGGTCTCTGGCGGAGATCGGGGAATATAACTAGGAGGGGAGAGATGAGTAAATCCTTCACTAGTGTGTCCTACCTAAGCTTATTTGTTGGTCAGTCATAATATCGGGATATTATGTGATATGTTAATTTGTTTAATTAACCCTTGTTTTATGGCAGTATTTGAGAATGGCTGCTTAGAATGTTAACAATGGAGTGAATGAGACCGTGGGGATACCTCTAATCATCTTCCAGGATAAAGTGATATCAGGCGAAGAAGGAATTAGAGAAATCCATGTGGTGAGTGAAGAATTGATAGTTGCACTCGAGATGGTCGCAGAGGTAACAGCTGAGAGTGAGGAAGAAGAGGAAGAAGAGGTACCTGAGGAGAATTTATTAGAGGTATTATATGATCAAAATGTAGAATTGCAAAATCATATTAATGAGTTAGAAGAGCAAAAGCAAAGAACAAGAAAGTGATCGTGGAGCAAAAGGATGCAACAATTCAAGCTTGTGTTACCCGATATGTGATGCTTGAACAGAAACATTCTTTGGCAGAGTATAAGATGATAAAGATGGAATTTGAGCTGAAAGAAGAAAAAACTGAACGAGTGAGAATAAGTGATACATGGGCAAAAGCCGCACGACACGAGGATATTGTGGAAAGAGATGTCCGATCTAAGAAGGCTAAAATAGATGATATGAATTTCTCTTTTTGGAAAGCAATTGGGAGAACCCAACATCGAGTTTTGAATTACCCTGGACATAGCGGTCAACCGGAATTCGATATGGATCGAAGATTGATGATTCAGATCATGAATCAGGAGTAAAATGAGGCAGTTGAGGGAGGAATATATCCTATAGAAAAGTATATTCCAATGGTAGTGATGACGCCAAATGCTGCCCCAGAAAAGTCAAAGCCGAGTAGTTCAAGGGATAGCGGTTGTCATGACTACCCAACAAGTGAAGAACCAAAATGAAGTTATCACAGGAGATGAGCAATGGAGAAATCATGATGACCCGGGAGATAAAATCTGAAATGAAAGCAAGGTATTCTCAACTTTTTGAAATACCAAGTACGTAAATTTCTGGGACGAAATTTCATAAGGAGGGGAGATTGTAAGACCCCGAATTTTATGAAATAAAAGTATTCAATTTTTCTTATAATAACTAGGTAAATGGTTAAATTGATAAAAGGTTAAAGTTAAGGGTGATATATGAATTTTTTCAAAATACACAAGTGATTATAAAATATTCATTGTTGTGGGGAATATTCGTTTGGTCGTGGAATATTCTTTCCGCTTCTGGAGGGAATATTACGACGACGCATGACCATTTGTGGGCCCCATAACGGATAAGCGCTCGGATGAAGAAAACAAAAAATTGAGTTTTTATAAATAACTTGGCGTAGTTGTTACCATTACCTTTGTTGGAATACCCGGTGGTTAAAAATACGATGAATACGCGTTATTGCGACAAAGAAAGACACTGCGGTATTGCGGTATTTTTGAATTATTGATTCTTACGTAAGAAGGCACTACTCAATAATTGTTACAAAGTAATTATCGTTCAATATTTTATTTTTTTATTCAATAATTACTGCGTTGATATTTTATATTATTGTTGTTTCAATAATTATCATTTTTCGCAGTATTTCCATTATCGGATCAATAATTCATATTATTTGAATAATATTATTAGATAGCATTATTGGCAATGTCTAGAAAGTTCATCAAGGAGAGGTTTGGTCACCTAATCAATGCGCCAAGAAGGTGAAATTCTTATTGGAAAGCCCACTCTTTCCTGGGAACGTCCTGGTTGTCATAATTGTGATTCTGAAATATTATTTGTGAATAATTAATTATTGATTTATACGATAAGGAAATATTTATTTTATGTGGATGTAAATGATGGATATATTTATTTTTATGTGGATAAAAATGAAGGAATTAATGCTGAGGTGTTTTATCAGTATTTTGTCGGTGTAGAGGTAATAAAATCACCCGTTTGTGGATTTCGGGTATTTTTTGATTGGAATTTGGAAAAACTTTCTTCTACAAAGTTGTAGAGAATTAAATTTCCTATGAAAACACATGAGTTTCAAATTTTTCTGATAAAGGGATTTTTATTTTGAATTAGTGGAGTTTTAGAAAAAAAAATAATTTTTATTAATTTATGGGTGGGACCCACTTTGGTTGGTGTAGAAAAAAATGTGCTGAAATTATTTGTTCAAAGGTGGAGTGCTGAGCTTGGTCATGGTGTGCGTGACAATTGTTATAAGAATAATATTATTTTATTAATTTAGTCTCCTTTGGCGTTCTAGCATTTTCCTATAAATAGGTGTTTATGTTAGAATTGAAAATCACACCAGAAACAAGTTTTCTTTCTCTCTATATTATCAAGCATATTTTTTAGAGTATATAGATACTTTGAGAGTTGCTATTTAGTAGAAGTTTCCTTCGGCTTTCTATCCGATATTCCGATTAGAAGTACCGTTATTTTGAGGTAAGGGATTTTAAGGGTTATTATGTTTTTCAGTTCGTACTTCTTTCGACCTTTAGAAAATTCTGGAAAATTTGAAATGATATTTTGATGAGTTTTATTGATTGTGTCCAAAAATGGTGATTTTTGGATGTATATATTAAGAGTTATGAATTTTACGAGAAAAGACTATTTTAAAAGTAACCGCTGATAACTCCTTGTGGTTAACTCCAAAATTGATGAAATTTTTATTGGAAGTATATCTATATAATATCAGTGTACTCTGTAAATTTCGAAATTTTTGGATAAAAGTACAATTTATGATAAATGTCTAAATATTAAAGCGGTTTTGGTCATATAAAAAATAGTAAATGAATTTTAAAAATTTCGAGAAAAATATATGTTCAATATGGGACTATATTACGCTAAATCTCGTAAAAGAAATATTTTTGGAACTGATTTGGTATTTTTCATGAAAATGGACTAGTTATGAGTAAATGAATATGTTATGTGAAGTAAGAAAATTGGAAAATATGATTTTATGGCTTGAGAATCATACATGAGTTATATGCAGATTTTTGATGAGGGTTTTGGTTATTGGTGATGAAATCTTATGAGTTTGGCATTTTACAATGATTAAATGCATTATTTAGTAAAATGTAAACAATTAAAATAAATTGTTTGTAAGTTTAAGAAATGTTATTCCAATATCATTATACTAAAATATTGGTATGGATTTTATTGTGGAATTTCTACCTTTTTGTGTCGGGTTTACTATTCATGAGTTACTATTCACGAGTTACTATTTATGAGTTATTATTAACGAAATTACTATTAATGGGTTACTATTCACGAGTTATTATTCATGACAAAATTGGTTTCTTTTTCTGACCAAATTATAGTTGATTTATGAATATTACTCTTGAGATTAAAATTGTATGTTGATAATATTATTTTTATTATCATATATAACATTTTTATAACCCTAATGTTGATATTTCTCTTTAACTTGAGTGTAAAGATGGGTAGATTTTTGGTATGAACATGACTCTGGGTTCTCTTTGGCCAGTAATGCAAAGTTGAATTGTTAACTGGTATGATCGTGACCATTGAATTTATAATTGAATATCTTTAGCTTAAGTGAAAATGTGAAATGATCAACATGGTTATAATTATTGTTTATATAAATTCTGAAATGATTATATATTTCTTTGAGATAATAATATATTTGGCTGTAGTAAAAATATGAACTGTTGATGAATATATTTGGCTTTAGTAGTGAAAATATGAATGTTGAGGAATATCTTTGATGCAAAGATGAATTGTTGATGAATATCTTTGGCCCGTAGTGCAAAGATGACATGTTGTTGAATATCTTTGGCCAGTAGTGCAAAGATGAACAAGTGTTGAGATGAACATGACCAACTGGTGATACAAATGAATATCTTTGGTCGTAGTGCAAAGATGAAGTTATTAGTATGATTATGAACAGGAAATGTGATTTTGTGTAACCATGATCTTTGATGTTTCAGGTAAAGATAGGTGATGAAAATTATCTTCATCCTGGATGAGAAGAGGAATTTAGAACTACAATTATGATTATGAGTTATTCATATGATTGTGGGCCAGAATTGTTAATTTTTGTTACAGGGATAAAACATTGTTGGTGGATTTTTAACATGGAGAAGATAATAGACTTCACAGTCTATTTGACTCTTCTAATGGATTGCTCGTTCTGCTGCAACTATGGTTGAAATTTTTATCATTTACCATATGTTCTAAATCTCTGATTTATTATTGATGAAGGCTATTGATAATTTAATTATCTTTAGTCATGATATTCCTTACTGGACTAGTTGTGCTCACCCTTCTGTTTCACAATTCCTTTTAGGTAATAAGAGTGTAGCGGGGTCGAGCGGGGGTAACATGGGAATAGAATGGTGGTCATCATTTAGTAGTTATATTTGGTAAATCAACTAGGGTGAGGCGAACCCAACGTTGGAAGGGTGTTTTGTCACTATCATACAAGATGTCTAATGACATACAACCTCGTGTCATCATAAGACAGGGTTGTGCTCATCAACTTGCTGAGTATATTTACGAGCACTACCTATATAATCTTGGTGTTTGTTTGAAGTATAATTCTCATTTAGAGACAGTGGAGATAATGATATGTCAAGAGAAGACTCGCCATTGGGAAGAATATGATAGTAATCTTCTCGTTTTTCTTTGGGGTCTATTGGGTCAACCAAGGATAATTCTGTGGCCATATGGTATCTATCATAACCTATACGCATGGCCTCCCATGTACAAAGGTTTCCTTAAGCACATCCCAAAGATTCTAATTTCTAAAACAGTTTTTGACTATACCTTTATGTAAGGTGTTATTGTGACGTGCTATCCAAGGTTGGGATGAGAGTCACAGTTGGTATATATTTGTATCCAAACTCACAGCATATGTGTTGTTGTATTTTGCACGACAATTGTTGTAATAAAGTTCTAATTGTTTTCTGTACCATGTATTTGGCGACTCAGAATAGGTTGGATGGAATGGACCTGTTTTGGGGTTGTCACAGTTGGTATCAGAGCTTAGGGATATGGTCTCTGGCGGAGATCGGGGAATATAACTAGGAGGGGAGAGATGAGTAAATCCTCCACTAGTGTGTCTTACCTAACCTTATTTGTTGGTCAGTCATAATATCGGGATATTATGTGATATGTTAATTTGTTTAATTAACCCTTGTTTTATGGCAGTATTTGAGAATGGCTGCTTAGAATGTTAACAATAGAGTGAATGAGACCGTGGGGATACTTCTAATCACCTACCAGGATAAAGTGATATCAGGCGAAGAAGGAATTAGAGAAATCCATGTGGTGAGTGAAGAATTGATAGTTGCACCCGAGATGGTCGTAGAGGTAACAGCTGAGAGTGAGGAAGAAGAGGAAGAAGAGGTACCTGAGGAGAATTTATTAGAGGTATTATAAGATCAAAATGTAGAATTGCAAAATCGTATTCATGAGTTAGAAGAGCAGGCTGAAGAACGACAGGCGGTCGTGGAGCAAAAGGATGCAACAATTCAAGCTTGTGTTACCCGATATGTGATGCTTGAACAGAAACATTCTTTGGCAGAGTATAAGATGATAAAGATGGAATCGAAAGTGAAAAAAAGAAAAAACGAGCGAGTGAGAATAAGTGATGCATGGGCAAAAAAGCGCACGACACGTGGATATTGTGGAAAGAGATGTCCGATCTAAGAAGGCTAAAATAGATGATATGAATTTCTCTTTTTGGAAAGCAATTGGGAGAACCCAACATCGAGTTTTGAATTACCCTGTACATAGCGGTCAACCGGAATTCGATATGGATCGAAGATTGATGATTCAGATCATGAATCAGGAGTAAAATGAGGCAGTTGAGGGAGGAATATGTCCTATAGAAAAGTATATTCTAATGGTAGTGATGACGCCAAATGCTGCCCCAGACAAGTCAAAGCCGAGTAGTTCAAGGGATAACGGTTGTCATGACTACCCAAAAAGTGAAGAACCCAAATGAAGTTATCACAGGAGATGAGCAATGGAGAAATCATGATGACCCGAGAGATAAAATCTGAAATGAAAGCAAGGTATTCTCAACTTTTTGAAATACCAAGTACGTAAATTTCTGGGACAAAATTTCATAAGGAGGGGAGATTGTAAGACCCCGAATTTTATGAAATAAAAGTATTCAATTTTTCTTATAATAACTATTCAGTAAATGGTTAAATTGATAAAAGGTTAAAGTTAAGGGTGATATATGAATTTTTTCAAAATACACAAGTGATTATTAAATATTCATTGTTGTCGGAGAATATTCGTTTGGTCGTGGAATATTCTTTTGCGTCGGGGAATATTAAATGAATGCAGCCATGACCATTTGTGGGCCCCATAATGGATAAGCTGTCGGATGAAGAAAAACAAAAATTGAGTTTTTATAAATAACTTGGCGTAGTTGTTACCATTAACACTGTTGGAATACCCGGTGGTTAAAATACGATGAATACACGTTATTGCACAAAGATGAAGACACGGTGTTACGCAGTATTTTTGAATTATTGATTCTTACGTAAGAAGGCACTACTCAATAATTATTACGGTAATTCTTTATTCAATATTTTATTTTATTGATTCAATAATTCTTTGCGTTGATATTTTATATTATTGTTGTTTTAATAATTATCATTTGCATAGTATTTCCCATTATCGGATCAATAATTCATATTATTTGAATAATATTATTAGATAGCATTATTGGCAATGTCTAGAAAGTTACACATCGATGAGAGGTTTGGTCACCTAATTGTGCGCCGATGAAGGTGAAATTCTTATTGAAAGCCCCCTCTTTCACGAAGAAGCGGCTGGTGGTTGTCATAATTGTGATTCTGAAATATTAATTGTGAATAATTAATTATTGATTTATACGATAAGAAAATATTTATTTTATGTGGATATAAATGATGGATATATTTATTTTTATGTGGATAAAAATGAAGGAATTAATGCTTAGGTATTTTATCAGTATTTTGTCGGTGTAGAGGTATTAAAAATCACCCGTTTGTGGATTTCGGGTATTTTTTGTTTGGAATTTGGAAAAACTTTCTTCTACAAAGTTGTAGAGAATTAAATTTCCTATGAAAACACATGAGTTTCAAATTTTTCTGATAAAGGGATATTTAATATGAATTAGTGAAGTTTTAGAAAATAAAATAATTTTTATTAATTTATGGGTGGGACCCACTTTAGTTGGTGTAGAAAAAAATGTGCTGAAATTATTTGTTCAAAGGTGGAGTGCTGAGCTTGGTCATGGTGTGCGTGACAATTGTTATAAGAATAATATTATTTTATTAATTTAGTCTCCTTTGGCGTTCTAGCATTTTCCTATAAATAGGTGTTTATGTTAGAATTGAAAATCACACCAGAAACAAGTTTTCTTTCTCTCTATATTATCAAGCATATTTTTAGAGTATATAGATACTTTGAGAGTTGCTATTTAGTAGAAGTTTCCTTGACTTTTCATCCGATATTTCGATAAAAATCTAGTTATTTTGAGGTAAGGGATTTTAAGGGTTATTATATTTTTTAGATCAGTACTTCTTTCGACCTTTAGAAAAATTCGGAAAATTTGAAATGATATTTTGATGAGTTTTATTGATTGTCCAAAAATGGTGATTTTTGGATGTATATATTAAGAGTTATGAATTTTACGAGAAAAGACTATTTTAAAAGTAACCGCTGATAACTCCTTGTGGTTAACTCCAAAATTGATGAAATTTTTATTGGAAGTATATCTATATAATATCAGTGTACTCTTTAAATTTTGGAATTTTTGGATAAAAGTACAATTTATGATAAATGTCTAAATATTCGGCGGTTTTGGTCATATGAAAAATAGTAAATGAATTTTAAAAATTCTGAGAAAAATATATGTTCAATATGGGACTATATTCTGCTAAATCTCATAAAAGAAATATTTTTGGAACTGATTTGGTATTTTTCATGAAAATTGACTAGTTATGAGTAAATGAATTAAATATGTTATGTGAAGTAAGAAAATTGGAAAATATGATTTTATGGCTTGAGAATCATACATGAGTTATATGCAGATTTTTGATGAGGGTTTTGGTTATTGGTGATGAAATCTTATGAGTTTGGCATTTTACAATGATAAAATGCATTATTTAGTAAAGTGTAAACAATTAAAATAAATTGTTTATAAGTTTAAGAAATGTTATTTCAATATCATTATATACCGAAATATTGGTATGGATTTTATTGTGGAATTTCTACCTTTTTTGTGGGTTTACTATTCATTACTATTTCTTTCTTATTACTATTTGAGATACTATTCATGAGTTACTATTCACGAGTTATTATTCATGACAAAATTTGTTTCTTTTTCTGACCAAATTATAGTTTATTTATGAATATTACTCTTGAGATTAAAACTGTATGTTAATGATATTATTTTTATTATCATATATAACATTTTTATAACCCTAATGATGATATTTCTCTTTGACTTGAGTGTAAAGATGGGTAGATTTTTGGTATGATCATGACTATGGGTTCTCTTTGGCCAGTAATGCAAAGTTGAATTATTGACTGGTATGATCGTGGCCATTGAATTTATAATTGAATATCTTTAGCTTAAGTACAAAGGTGAAATGATCAACATGGTTATAATTATTGTTTATATAAATTCTGAAATGATTATATACTTCTTTGAGATAATAATATATTTGGCCTGGATTGCAAATATGAGCCGTTGATGAATATAGTTGGACTGTAGTGCAAATATGAACTGTTGAGGAATATCTTTGGCCTGTAGTGCAAAGATGAATTGTTGATGAATATCTTTGGCCCGTAGTGCAAAGATGACATGTTGTTGAATATCTTTGGCCAGTAGTGCAAAGATGAACAGGTGTTGAGATGAACATGACCAACTTGTGATACAAATGAATATCTTTGGCTGTAGTGCAAAGATGACGTTATTAGTATGATTATGAACAGGAAATGTGATTTGGTGTAACCATGATCTTTGATGTTTCAGGTAAAGATAGGTGATGAAAATTATCTTCGTCCTAGATGAGAAGAGGAATTTAGAACTACAATTATGATTATGAGTTATTCATATGATTGTGGACCAGAATTGTTGATTGATGTTACAGGGATAAATCATTGTTGGTGGATTTTTAACATTGAGAAGATAATAGACTTCATAGTCTATTTGACTCTTCTAATAGATTGCTCGTTCCGCTGCAACTATGGTTGAAATTTTTATCATCTACCATATGTTCTAAATCTCTGATTTATTATTGATGAAGGCTATTGATAATTTAATTATCTTTAGTCATGATATTCCTTACTGGGCTAGTTGTACTCACCCTACTGTTTCACAATTCCTATCAGGTAATAAGAGTGTAGCTGGGTCGAGCGGGGGTAACAGGGGAATAGAACGGTGGTCATCATTTAGTAGTTATATTTGGTGAATCAACTAAGGTGAGGCGAACCCAACATTGGAAGGGTGTTTTGCCACTATCATACAAGATGTCTAATGACATACAACCTCGTGTCATCATAAGACAGGGTTGTGTTCATCCACTTGGTGAGTATATTTACGAGCACTACCTATATAATCTTGGTGTTTGTTTGAAGTATAATTCTCATTTAGAGACAGTGGAGATAATGATATGTCAAGAGAAGACTCACCATTGGGAAGAATATGATAGTAATCTTCTCATTTTTTTTTGGGGTCTATTGGGTCAACCAAGGATAATTTTGTGGCCATATGATATCTATCATAACCTATACGCATGGCCTCCCATGTACGAAGGTTTCCTTGAGCACTTTCCAAAGATTCTAATTTCTAAAACAGTTTTTGACTATACCTTTTTGTAAGGTGTCATTGTGACGTGCTATCCAAGGTTGGGATGAGAGTCACAGTTGGTATATATTTGTATCCAAACTCACAGCATATGTGTTGTTATATTTTGCACGACAATTGTTGTAATAAAGTTTTAATTGTTTTCTGTACCATGTATTTTGCGACTCAGAATAGGTTTGATGAAATGAACCTGTTTTGGGGTTGTCACATATTAAGGTTAGAGAAACCCACCTTTTTGTTTGCTTACGAATCTTTGTTAACAGACTTGCTTTGAAAATCAGGTTTTTCTCTCAAACTCTCTCAATACTCTGAACTTCTTTCTTTTTCTCAAAACTCTCTCTAGCCTTTCTTTCTTTTCTCAGTAATAATCTAGACTACTAACAACGTAACTCAACTGATAACCAATACGCGTAACATAAAACTGACATGGCCATAATAAGCCTAATCAATACTAACATCGGTTATAAAATATATAACGTACCACTTATAAATATATATATATATATATATATATATATTATTTATTTAGTTTATCTTATAAACAATTTAAGCTATAGGGCTTTGTTTGGCAAACCATTTATAAAATAAAGGATTAATATACTTACACCTTCTTTGGCAAAACTAAATTAAAATGACTTTAATTTATTTTAATAACTTTTTATAACATAGCTATTTGTCATACTTTATTTAATAACAATTTATTAAATAATTCACTTAATCACATAAGTCAATCCACATAACACATTAATTATTTAACAAATAAATAATTAACTAAAACAACTCAATCAAATTGAATAATTATTTATTCAATAATAAACACATCCAATAAATATTTATAACTTACACTTAAAAATCTGGAATATTACAGGTAAAGTACAGTAATACGCGTGGTTGCACAGTAGCACACGGTATTGCACAGTATTTTTGGATTATTGATTCTTACGTAAGAAGGCACTACTCAAAAATTGTTACAGTAATTATTGTTCAATATTTTATTTTATTGATTCAATAATTGTCACTGCACAGTATTTCCCATTATTAGATTAATCATTCATATTATTTGAATAATATTATTAGATAGCATTATTGGTAATGTGTAAGGAAGTTTTATCTAGAAAAAGGGTTTGGTCACCTAATTGCACGCCAATAAGCAGAAATCCTTATCGGAAATATCCCTCTTTCCAGGGAACGACCTGATTGTCATTATTGTGATTCTGTAATATTATTTGTGAATAATTAATTATTAATTTATATGATAAGGAAATATTTATTTTATGTGGATATAAATGAAGGAATTAATGCTGAGGTATTTTATCAGTATTTTGTCGGAATAGAGGTGTTGAAAATCATCCGTATGTGGTGTAACAACCCGATATTTTCTATATAATTAAATAGGAAATTTTGCGTATATTTTTTTTTTATTTTAAGGATGAGGATTTGTACAAGATAATTTGTGTACATAATTATGTAATAAATAAAAATATATTTATTACATGAATGTTTACAAATAATTTTATTTTAGAATTATTGACTATTATAAAGTTTATTCTTTTAATAATTACTTTTATAGTAGAAATGTTTTTATTAATATGTGAAATGACTATTAGAATTATTATAATAAATATTTTATTATATGAATTTATTTGAGATTAATTAAGTTAATTATTTTAACTTGATAATGGCGTATATGAATATTAAATCGGGTATGGAATCCAAACCCTAATTCTGGATTTGGAATAAGGAAAGAGGATAATAAAATAATATTAATTATATTTCAGTGTTATAAATATGTATGCTAGGTGTGTAAGGTTAAGCTGGGGAGCAGTTTTAGTATAAACCTGAAAAACCCTAATTTTCTTGACAAAACACTAATTTCAAAGTCAAATGAGACTTTAAAATCATTAAGTCAATATGTTATGTGATTCATGATAATTATAATTATTAATAATCAAGAAACCCTAATTGTAAATTAAAACCCTAATTTCTTAAATTAGAAATCTTAAATAATAATTAGCTAATTGCTAAATAGAAACCCTAATTTAAAACTTAGGTTGAGTTAATTACCATTATATATAAGCGTGTTATATGGTGCATGCATGTTATGTATTATATAATTTTATATTGATTAGGTAAACCCTAATTAATATTTAGAAATATTAATTTTAGAAACCCTTATTAATATTTAAAAATTCTAAGTTATTATTAAACCCTAATTTGAAAGTCAAATTAGAGTTCAAGATTTATTGGTAATGATGTTAATGTGATTTATGATTGGTGTGATAGATATTAACCCTAATTAGGGAGAACCCTAATTTTCAAAACCCTAATTAGCTAGAAACTCTAATTTGTAAATTAGTAACTCTAATTTGCTAATTGGTGCCCTAATTGCTAAATTAGCGAGGTTAATTATAATTAGTAAATTCTTAATTTAATTTTCAAGTTTAGATAATTAGAAATCTAATCTAATTAAGAAACCCTAATTTACAAATTTTAGAAACTAAAATTTATTTAAATTTTTTTATAAACCCTAAAATGTAATTCTAGAATACAATTGTTGGAAAACCTTAGGGTTAAACCCTAAGGGTCAAACCCTAAGGGTTTGCCAAAAGACCAAAGTGTCATTAAATTTGTGAACCAAAAGACTATTATGCCCTTATTGTATAATTGACGATAACTTGTCAAATTAGCTAATGCTTTAGTTGGTGACCTAAACCAACCACCCCATGTGTGTCTCTAATGCCAAATAATCGATACCCTTTTATCGGCCCAATTCATTACACCCAAATGATATAAATAGAATGGAGAGAGAAAAGTGAGCATTTGCACAATTTTTCTTACAAACACTCAACTAAACTCTCTCCACCCAAAACTCTGAAACTTACTTGCTAGATCGATCCCCAATCAAGCCCCACGAATACCATTAACAAATCAGGAGGTCCGAATCAAAATCAAAGCTTAGAAAAGGTATAAACCCTAGAATTTGAATATCCTTTGATCTGATGTTAGATTTTGTTGTTTGTTGTTTAATGTTGTGTAATAAGATGTTATTTAGTGATCTGGGTTGTTATATCCCAGATCCATAACATCAAAGTGCTCGAAATTTAAGTTTTTCAAAATCTGGGAATTTAATTTTTTGTGGTCTGACAACGAATGTCAGACCTTGTAAATCTTAGCATGTTATGTATTGTTGTTGTTTGAAGGTTGTTACTTGTAGTATGTAGTATGTTCTTTTTTCTGAAACTCAAATAAAGTTTTGATGAGGTCTGGATTTCATTTTATAAACGGTCAAAATTGATTAGCAAAGGCGTGGCCGGATGAATTACGGGTAACCCGAAAGCGTTTTCAGCGTTTCGACAAGAACTTTGTAAGTCCCGGATCATCGGGTTTTAAGTTCTTTAATCTTTTGTTTGGTACATGTTATGGCGATAATATGGACTATAGATTCATGTCTTAAGATCCCATAAACAATCAACATATCAATCGTGGAAAGCGGTCAAAGTAGGCCACTTGTACTGTTTTTGGATTTCTGGAATTTCCAGAAAAGTCTATGAGCAAGCTCTTTGTGACCTGACCTTTAATGGTAGCATAAATTATGATTTTGTTGTTGTTAATCTAATATGTTACTTTGTAAATATTCTATTATACATGGACTATAACTTTGAAGCATTAAACCACCTGGACCAATACCAAAACATAGATTAAAGTGAGCTTGAATGTGTAAACTCGAAACTGTCTGGGCTTAGAAAACCCAGATGAATGTCTGAAAACATGTTTACAATCCCAGATCTCTTTGTGTTTTCGTAGTAGGGCCTAGATGTTGATTGCTAGTTGTAGTGTTGTGTAATGACTACACGGTCATGGTTAAGGATATCCCAGAACATGTTTGGATTAAGATTTAAAGTTGGTCAAAGTTAACCCCTTGTTAAGGCCGGCTGTCAGTGTTCTTGAGCTCAAGAACACCACCAACAGTGACAGAAAGCATCGATAAAGGCTACAGCGACGATTTCTTTTAATTTAATTTCCTAAATTTCGAAAAAATGCTTTAAAAATAAGAATAAATTCCTAAAAATTATAAAATCAGTTTTAAAAATTATTTTAAAATCCAAAAATTAGTTTTTAATTATTTTGAATATATTTCCTAAATATTTAATATTTTTGGAATATTAAAAGTATTTAATTTATTTAATTATAATATTAAATAAATTATTTAAAAATAATTTTAATACATGAAAAATCATTTAAAATTATATTATGGTATAAGAAAATAATTTAAGTTATTTTGATAACTTTTAATATTTTGTGATAAATTTCATTAATTAATTAATATTAATGATAATTAAGTTATTTATTTAATATATTAAATAAATTATAAAAAATAGAATTAATGATTTAAAAATTATAGAAAAATGATTTAAAGGTTATAAAAGTATTTTAAGTTATAAATATAACTTTTGATATTTTGTCATGAAAAATATTAATATTTTAATATTAAATGATATTAAATTTATTTAATAATTATATTAAATAAATTAGTTTAAAAATGATTTTAATATTAAAAAAATCATTTTAAATGAAAATAAATAGTTTAAAAATATTTGAAGTTATAAAATATAACTTTTAATATTTAAAGGTAAATTTCATTAATTAATTATTATTAATGATATTAAAGTTATTTAATAATTATATTAAATAAATTAGTTTAAAAATGATTTTAATATTATAAAAATCATTTAAAATGAAAATAAAGTCTTTAAAGATATTTTAAGTTATAAATTATAACTTTTGATATTTAAAGGAAAATTTCATTAATAATTTAATATTAAATGATATTAGATTTATTTAATAATTATATTAAATAAATAGTTTAAAAATGGTTTTATTTAAAAGGATATAAATGAATTAAAAATATTTTAAGTTATGATTAAGGACTTTTAATATTTTGATAAATAATACATTAATACTTTAATATTAATGATAATTATTTAAAAATGATTTTAATTCTTTTAAAAATCATTTAAGTGTAATATTAATACTTTAAAAGTATTTTGAGTTATTATAAATAACTTTAACATTTTGGCAATGGTTTCATTAATAGTTTAATATTAATTAAATATTAATGATAATGGAATTGTTTAATATTTAAATCATTTAATAATGATTCAGGTGTTTGGAAATTCACGATAAATTATAATAAATGTTTAAAAATTATTATAAGTTATTTAAGAATAATATAACTGTTACTTAAATAGTCTAAATAGATATTGAACTTCGATAAAGAGTCTTAGACTTGATAATTACCCGATAAAGCCGGTAGACAATTTTTAAGCGTATTTTCGTAAATTGATCCGGACTTAGATATTTTGATTGTATATGTGTTTATTTGTGATTCAATGGTTGTGAAATATATGTGACAATGTGATTAGGTTATGTGTTTATTTGCGATAAGCGGTCTTATATATAGTATGTTGTTCTAATCGATCAAATGATCTTATTCTTGATAGGTGTTATATAAAGATAAAACTAAATTCTAAGCTGTAAGCGGTAGATCGTAAAGTATCTTACCTTTGCATTTTCTTTATGCAATGGACATGAGTAAGAAGTTTGTAATTATATTATTATTATGCTATATTATTAACCTATTGTGATATATTATATATTCGATCATTGTTTATCAACATGTTAGTATATGATAATTCGGATATATATTACATTTCGTTAATTTCTATATATGGTTATACTAGTGTCCCCACTTGGATAATCATTGTATTTAATCACATGTTGATATATATATATATATATATATATATATATATATATATATATATATATATAAGTCGTCTAAGCTATTTGATCAGCTAGACACAAATTTTGAAATATCGTTGAATAAGTTAAAAACCTTTTTGTATCCAATCAAATTGTTTTAGTTCGGATTCCAGACTATGTATGAACATCCTAATCATTTGATCACTAGGGAAAATTTTTATAAAAACATTTTGTATCCAATTAAGGGCGATGAAAGGATATGAACGATAATATCGTTCTAGCAATGTAGTATTGATCAATACAAGGCTCATTGGGATGATCACCCTCGCGCCCGTAAGTTATGACGGTTTGCAGATGAAGTTCTGCTAAACCTTATCGAAAACTAAAACCAATGTTCATAGTATGTCAACAAAACCTCATATATAGTCAATATGTAGTTTCAAAATTTGGTGATAGAATTGTTATGTTATTATTATCGGTTCAGTTTACTTCACAACTATAAATTCGTTGTAGAAGTGATGTACAAAGAAAATATTTATTTCTTTCAGCTACCTTATATTTCTAATTGTTATTACTTGCTGGGCACCCAAATGCTCACCCTTGCTTAAATTTAAATGTTTTCAGCTAGGCATGAACAACTCGAAGGTTCAGACAAGAACAAGTGAAAAGGAAAGCAAACAGAACATGTTTAATGGTATCTTTTGTAATAGTTAGACAATATATAGACAATGATATGTATTATATATCATGTAAAAAATTATAGTAAAGGTTGCGTAATTGGGATTAGACTCTGATAAATGTAAGTTAAGTTTGATATTTATATTATTGTTATTATTATTAGTATTATTCGCTCATAGAAATGGTATCGTGAAGAATCGAGTTCGGGTTTCAAGTACCCGAGTTTGGGGTCCTTACATGTGGATTTCGGTCACTTTCCGTTAGAATTTGAAAAAACTTTCTTCTACAAAGTTGTAGAGAATTAAATTTTATATGGAATGGACATAAGCTTCATATTTTTCTGATAGAAGGGATATCTATTATGAATTACTGAAGTTTCTAAATATTGTTTAAATTTAAAATATTTTGCTGGAGATTTTCTAGAATGGGTGGGCCCCACTCTTGTCCTTTGTTGGTGTAAAATGTGTTGAGAATTATTTCAAAAGTGGTGTGCTCATTTTTCAAATATGGGTGCGTAGAAGCCACTGTAGGGATTTTGTCAATCCTGGTGTGCTAAGCATTTCCTATAAATAGGGTGCTTAGTTAGAATTGAAAATCACACCAGAATCAGAAGTTTCGTTCTCTATAATATCGAGCATATTTTTGTGACTATTTAGATACTTTGAGAGTTCATAAGCGATTGCAAGTTTTTTCTTGACATTATATCAGATATTTCGATCAAATACTTATTCTTTTGAGGTAAAGGGTGTTATTTTCTTCGTGAATGATGTTATTTCTTTTAATATCATTATACCGAAATATTGGTATGAATTTTATTATGAAATTTTTACCTTTTCATGTCGAGGTTACTATTCACGTATACGGCACTATTCATGGGTACTATTCACGAAGTATGATTTTTCTTATGGAATTTCTACCGTTTTGTGTAGGGGTTACTATTCACGTATACGACACTATTCACGAATACGACACTATTCATAGAAAAAAAATTAAATTTTCTTTTCTTTGTCCAAGTTGTCTATTATGGTAACTATCTTTGATTGTAACCATGTTTTGATCTTCATTCTTAAATTTTGCTCCACAATTGATTATTATTGAGTATTTTTGAACTTGGATAAACTAAAGTACAAATCCCTAATCTTTGTCCTTTTATCTCACTGGATTCATTTTCTTAAAAATATTTTCATCATCCTCAGTCCTAAATGGTGATATAACTGAATATCTTTGGCATGTAGTGCAAAGATGAATGATTACTTAATGAATATCTTTGGCCCGTAGTGCAAAGATGGACAGGTGTTGAGATCAACATGACCAACTAATGATACAAATGAATATCTTTGGCTCGTAGTGCAAAGATGAATATTTGATTCATGATGTATATTGATTGATGTTACACGGATAAAATATTGATGATGGACTTTTAAATCATAGAAGACAGTAGACTTCATTCTCTACTTAACTCTTTTAATGAATTGTTATTTCCGCTGCGAATATTGATCTAAAACTTGTTGTCCATTATATTTTATCTGACTTATTGAAGGCTAACGATAATTTATTCTACATTATGTTAGTCATAATATTCTATAATGGGCTAGTTGAGCTCACCCTTTCCTTTTTTGTTCCATTTTTCTTCTCAGGAGGCGAGAATATAGCGGGAACTAGTCGGGGTGTGGAGTGATGTTTCAGGGCAGTTGTTTTAGCAGTCCTCACTATTTTGTAAAATATTGTATCAATAATTGTATTGAGGACTTATTTGAGTTTGGATATTATCTAGAAGACAATAGTTGTATTTAAACTCACAGCATATATGTTGTTGTATTTTGCATGACAATTGTAATAATAAAGTTATAGTTATTTTCTGTACCATGTATTTGGCGACTCAGAATGGGTTGTGTGGACCTATTTTGGGGGCATCACAGTTGGTATCAGAGCTTAGGGATAAGGTCTCTGGCGAAGATCGGGGAATAGAAATAGGAGGGGAGAGTCGAGTAAATCCTTCGCTAGTGTGTCCTACCTAAGCTTATTTGTTTGGTCGGTTAGAATATATGGATAATATGTGGCATGTTAATTTTTTTAATTAACCCTTGTTTTGTGACAGTATTTGAAAATGACATCTAAAAGTCAAGATATGAACTCATATAGAGTTTAAGTGATGAATCGAGGATATTCATTTAAAGAATAAATATTGGAGTTTAATATTTTGTTATAACAAAGATTTTATTGGGGAGTACTAATTAAGTTATTAAACTTGATTGTAGGATGTCAGGTGAAGAAGAAATTAGAGATATCCACATGGTGTGTGAAGAATTAATAGTTACACCCGAGCTAGTCGCAGAGGTAGCAGCTGAGAGTGAGGAAGAAGAGGAACCTGAGGAGGATTTATTAGGAGAACTTTATGATCGAAATATAGAACTGCAAATTCGTAGTAATGAGTTAGAAGAGAAGGCCGAAGAACGGCAGGCGGTCGTGGAGCAAAAAGATGCAACAATTCAAGCTTGTGTTACCCGATATGTGATGCTTGAACAGAAGCACTCTTTGGCAGAGTATAAGATAATAAAGCTGGAATCTGAGAATTCAAATGTCAAGGATAAACTGAAAGAAGAAACAACTGAATGAGTGAGAATGAAGGATGCATGAATAAAAGCCGCACGACGCGTTGATATTGTGGAAAGAGAAGTCTGATCCAAGAAGGCTATCTAAGAAGGCTAAAATAGATGATATAAATTTCTCTTTTTGGACAGCAATTAGGAGATCCCAACATCGAGTTTTGAATTACCCTAAACATTGCGGTCAACCCCAATTCGATATGGATCGAAGATTAATGATTCAGATCATGGAACAGGAGTACGATGAAGCAGTTGAGGGTGGAATATGCCTTGTAGTGAAAGTAAATTCTAGTGGTAATGATGACACCAAAGGCTGTCCCAGACAAGTCAAAATCGGTGGTTCAAGTGAAAGCGATTTTCGTAACTTTTCAAAAAGCGAGGAACCGAACGAAGCTATCATGGGTAAGCTAATCATAAACTCTTGGGAAGTTTATACCTTATTAGATACCGATTCTACCCATTCTTTTATTTCTCCTACTTGTGCTCAATCTTTGAACTTGACCCCTGAGAAATTAGACTTTGCCTTATCTGTTGCAACTCCATTAGGAGAAACTTTCGTTACATCCACGGTTTATAAATCTTGTTTGATTCAAGTTGGGACCATCACATTACCTGTCGATCTTATTTCTTTGAAAATACTTGCATTTGATGTGATTTTAGGGATTGATTGGTTAACTACTCATCATGCCAAAATTGATTATTTTCGTAAGGTTGTTAGTTTTCATATTCCTAACCAACCTGTTATGCGAATTCAAGCAACCAAACCACTAAAGTCAATCACTGTCATATCAAGCCATAAAGCCATTCGTTTATTCAAAAATGGATGTTAAGCTTTCTTAGCCCATGTCATGGACTTGAACAAAAATACGTTAGATTTGAATAAAATTTCTGTTGTTAATGAATTTCCTGACATATTTCCTGAATAACTTCCTGGCCTACCCCCAGAGCGTGATATCGAATTTTGTATTGACCTTAAACCCGGTACAAAACCCATTTCTAAAACCCCATATCGAATGGCTCCTATTGATCTTCAGGAGTTAAAAACCCAACTACAAGAGTTGTTAGATATTGGTTTCATTCGTCCTAGTACATCTCATTGGGGTGCTCCTATTTTATTCATAAAGAAAAAAGATGGGAGTATGCGAATTTGCATTGACTATCGGGAGTTGAACCATGTCACCATCAAAACCAGGTACCCACTACCTCGCATTAATGACCTGTTTGACCAGTTGCAAGGTGTTAAATTCTTCTCAAAAATTGATCTTCGTTCCGAATATCATCAGTTAAAGATTAAAAATGATGACATTCCAAAGACTGCTTTCCATAGTCGGTACGAACATTATGAATTCCTACTCATGTCTTTTGGATTGACTAATGCTCCTTGCGGCCTTCATGGATATGATTAATCGAGTATTCAAAAAATATTTGGATCATTTTGTGGTTGTCTTTATTGATGACATCCTCATCTATTTCAAAAGCCATGAAGATCATGAGCACCATTTGAAGCTGGTACTTAAAAAGCTTCGTGATAACAAGTTATATATGTAAGACCCCAACTTTTATGAATAAAGAATAATTTTCTCTAAATATCATTTTGAATATTATGGTGTGGATTTGATATAATGTTATAGTTGTGGGTAATATTTATAAATTTTGCAAAGTAAATAAGTTGTTATAAAATATTCATTTTATCGGGGAATATTCGTACGATGACACAATCATTGGTGGACCCCCACAATAGAATTATTGTCGGAGTTAGAAAATGACAGAAATATCTTTTTATAAAAATAACGGCAAAAGTTTTACCTTTAACTGTTGAAATACCCGGTGGTAAAAGTACAGTAATACGCGTGGTTTCATAATAGCACACTGTATTGATTATTGATGCTTACGTAAGAAGCCACTTAGTTATATTCAATTATTGCTACAGTAATTGCTTCATATTATCTCATATTATTGATTCAATTATTATCACAGTATCATCTGCATAATATTTATATTATTAAATCAATAATTGAGACGACAAAGTTATTTATATTATTATTTACAATATTGACGATATCTAGAAAGTTCTATCGAGGAGAGGTTTGGTCACCTAATTGCGCGCCAATAGGGATAAATCCGTATCGGAAAGCCCCCTATTTCCTGGGAATGACCTAGTTGTTAAATATTATGAGTTATAATATTAATGATGAATAATTGTTGGAAGATTAAAAATGTGTATATTAAAGATAAAATGATTTGCAGTATTATTTATTCAATCTTTGATATAAATAAGAAGTCTGTTATGAGACGTTTGTTGTAAGTTTGGTTTATTCTATGGGGCCTATATGTCATCATCTAAGAGTCACTTTCGCCAATAGTACTTGCCTTTACCAGACGTCGAACCAATTATCGTTTCACATTACAGGCGTCGAACCAATTGTCGTTTCACATTACAGGCGTCGGACCACTTGTCGTTTCATATTACAGGCGTCGTGTGACGCCCCCAAAATTAGGTATACATCACCCATCTTAAGTCACCAGATACATGGTACAGAATTCAAATACAACTTAATAATACAAGTGTCGTGTACAATACGACAAAACATAAACTGAGTTTGAATACAAATATTGTCTACTAGAGAGTATACAAACTCAAAAGGAGTCCTCATTACAATTATTATCACACTATTTCATAGAATAGTGAGGACTACTAATGCACCATCTAGGACCATCACTCCAGTTCCCAGGCTTCGTTCACTATATTCTCATTTCCTTGAGAGAAACGGTGAAAGAAAGGGTGAGCTTAACTAGCCCGATGAAATATTATGACTAAGATAATGTAGAATAAATTATCATTAGCCTTAAATAGTGTTAAACTGATATAATATAACAAACATCAAGTTTAACTACAGCGGAACAAGCAATCAAATAAAAGAGTCAAGTACAGAATAAAATCTACTATCTTTTATGATTTAAAAGATTTTTCATCACTTTTATCGCTGGAACTCAGCTTAATAAATAATTCACATCATTGAATCACCCCTGCACTACGACCAAGGATATTCTTTAGTATCACGACCACAATTATCCATGCACTACGGGTCAAGAATATTTGTGTATTCATTAATGGTCATGATCATGCCAACAACTGTCCATCAATGCACTACGGGCCAATGAGGACTTTTACCACATCATTTGTAACATTACGGTCATGATTACAAGAATAATCACGGTCATAATCGTATCAAGTCCATCTATGCACTTACTCTGGGCCACAGATGACTTTCAAAAAATATAAATATGAGGATGATGACAATGATATAAGAATTCAATAAAACAAGTTCAAGAATTAATTTGCCCAAGAACCAATAACGTCCAAACTGTCAACATGATACTGCCTTGTAGAGTAAAATTCAAGAATGCTAAGAAGAATATTTCCATGAAAAGATACTGGATGAAGCACAATTATCAAGGATATTCCACTAATTTCATTGAGTATAGAAGTCAAAACTTTAACCAACTGAGTATAATAAAGAATGGAATAACAAAAGAAATCACCATGCATGCGGTACTTCGCATAGACAGGGTTATTCCAACAGAATACTAAATAACGGAACCAGGTCAGGCAAAATTCGCACCAACAGGATGTTCCAATAGAATAATAAAGAATGGAATAACAACAGAAATCACCATGCATGCGGTACTTGCACAGGCGAGTTATTCAATAGAATACTAATAAGGGCGGAATTAGGTCCGGCACAAAAGCGCATGCATGAGGATATTCTAACGTAATAATAATAAGGGCGGAACTAGGTCCCAAGAAAAAAAAGCGCATGTGACAGGATATTCCAATGAGAATAATAAAAGCGGAATCGAGTCCGGCGTAAAAGCGCATGAGAGGATATTCCAATGTAATAGAAAAGGCGGAATAATAGAAGAATGTCACCGAAGTATAGGGTAGTTGCTTGGCGTATCTGAGAGTTATTCAACGAGAATAATAAAGAATGGAATAACATAAGTTTCTCTTCATGAATACAAAAGAATAACACCCTTACGAGTACAACAAATAATATTCCCTACCTTAAGAAGAAGTGTCTTTGGATATATAAGTAGTGAAGTAGCAGAATACTTTCTTCTTTCTCTCTATAGTTTATCTCTCTAGAGTTTCAGTGAATTCGTATGAAAATAATTAAGGAATGAGCTTTTATTTATAGAAAAATGGACTGCATAATAACTAACTCATGAACGGTCCAAATTGATTTACTTTAATCTGACGGTCCATATTTAAAGCAAAATCTTTTAAATAAAATATAATATATTCTATTTATAATCTAATAAAGCGTATAACTTTATAAAAGATTTTACTATGCAAAACACTATGGAGATCTTATGCAACACTATGCATAATAGAATATAATATATTTTATTTATAGTCTAACAAAAAGCAGATAACTTTATAAAAGTATTCTATTTTATATAAAAAGATTTTATTATGCAAAACACTATACAGACACTATGCAACACTATGCATAATAGAATATAATATATTCTATTTATAGAATAACTTTATAAAAGTATTCTGTTTTATATAAAAAGAATTTTGTATTATTATATTAATAATACCAACAAAACTTAGTGACTTATCACGTAAGCATCAATAATTAATACCGTATGCTACTATGCAACCACGCGTATTACTGTACTTTTAACACCGGGTGTTTCAACAGGTAACGATAAAACTTCCGCCGTTATTTTCATAAAGTATTTTTGTCGTTTTCTCAATCCGATAATAATTTCGTTGTGGGGTCCACTAATGATTGTGCCATTGTACGAATATTCCCTATTAAAACGAATATTCTTCGACCAATCGAATATTATATAACAACTTGCGTACTTTGCAAAATTTATAAATATTACCCACAACTATAACATTATATCAATTTCACTCCATAATATTCAAAAATAATATTTATAGAAAATTTATCTTTATTCAAAAAGTTGGGGTTTTACACGTCGAACCACTTGTTGTTTCACATTACAGGCGTCAAACCACTTTTCTTTTCACATCATCAGTCATCAAGCCATTTGCCTCTTCACATTGCAAGGGCTAAGCTAGAAATCTTCAATAAATAGAAGCTTAGTTCTTCTTTCATTCTCACCAATTCACTATGACTCACAAGAGAATTCTATAGAGAGAAAATCAGAGAGAAAGAAGAAGAGTATTCTATTACTACACTATTTCAGTATACAATCTCCTACTAAGGTAAGGGGTATTATTTCTTTCGTATTCGTAAATGATTATTTTCTTCATACTCATAAGGGTTTTCATTCTATTCTTTATTAAATCCGTGGGAGTAACCTGTCTACGTGGATTACCGCATGCATGGTGAATAACCCTTCGTATTCATTCTTTATTAATCTGCGGGAGTAACTTGTCTATGCGGATTACCGCATGCATGGTGAATAACCTTTTGTATCCATTCTTTATTAAATTGTGGAAATGATCTGTCTACGCAGATTACCGCATGACGTGTGAAAATCCATTTGCAGTTTTGTATATTCTTTCATACTGTATGGGATATCATTTCTTTAGTACTCGTAAGGAATATTATTTCTGTTCAATATTCGCAAGAAATAATATTTTCTTCCATACTCTGTAGTATGTAAGTAATATTATTTCGTTTCATATTCCTAATTCTACACTTATGCTGACAAGTATTGCTTCTATACTCCTTGAAATTAGTAGAATATCCTTGGAATTTGCGTTTCATCTAGTATCGTTTCACAAGGATATTTTTCTGAATATTCTTGTTAAAGTTTAATCTTTTTATGTCAGGATACTATTCACGAAGAACTATTCACGGGGTACTATTCATGACAAAAATTAATTTCTTTTCTGTCCAAATTATTGTTGATACAATATTATTCTTGAATTTTACTCCACAAAGTAGTATCATGTTGACAATTTGGACATTATTAAATTCTAGATAAATTGAATTATAAATCTTTAAAATTTATCCTTGTTCTCATTTAATTGAATCCTTATATCATTGTCATCATCCTCATGCTTATATTATGATGAAAGTCATCTTTGGCCGTAATGCGTATATGGACTGTTGATTGGTATGATTATGACCAGGGATCATTTGGTATAATCATGACCCGAAATGTTACAAATGATGTTGTAAAAGTCCTCATTGGCCCATAGTGCATTGATAGGCAGTTGTTGGTATGATAATGACCATTGGTGATAATAATGAATATCATTGGCCCATAGTGCATGGATAATTCAGTGATGTGGATTATTTATTTAGTTGAGTCCCAGCGATAAAATTGATAATAAACTTTTTAAATCATAGAAGATAGTAGATATCATGCTCTACTTGACTCTTCTAATGGATTGCTTCTTCCACTGCAGTTAAACTTGATGTTTATTGTATTTTATCAGTTTAACACTGTTGAAGGCTAATGATAATTTATTCTGCATTATCTTAGTCATAATATTTCTTACTGGGCTAGTTGAGTTCACCTTTTTGATTTCATTGTTCTCTTCAGGAAATGAGAATATAGCTGGGACGAGTCGGGAAATGGAGAGACGGTCCAGATAGGTGGCTATAATAGTCGTCACTATTATGTAAAATAGTGTGATAATAATTGTAATGAGGACTTTATTTGAGTTTGGATACTCTCTAAGAAACATTATCCGTGTTGAAACTCTCAGCTACGTTTTGTCGTACTGTATTAAAGAAGTTTGTAAGACCCCAACTTTAATAAATAAAGATGAATTTTCTATAAATATCATTTTTGAATATTATGGAGTAAATTTGATATAATGTTATAGTTGTGGGGAATATTAATAAATTTTGCAAAGTACGCAAGTTGTTATATAATATTTGATTGGTCGGGAATATTCGTTTTAACTGGGAATATTCGTATAACCAAGACAATCATTGGTGGACCCTAACGGAATTATTTGTCGGATTGAGAAAGCGACAAAAATACTTTATGAAAATAACGACGGAAGTTTTACCGTTAACTGTTGAAATACCCGGTTAAAAAAAAATGAATGTCTGGCGTGGTTGCATAGTAGCACACGGTATTGATTATTGATGCTTACGTGAGAAGTCACTCAGTTTTGCTTATTATTTGGATTCCTATTTACCCATTTTTCAAAATTATCGGAAGGAAGTTATAAAGTATATATATATATATATATGTGTTATATATATATATATATATATATATCATGTGTGTATGTTTTCGTGTGTGTAAGAGTGTGTGTGTGTTAGTGGGTTTTGGTAGGGTTTTACATTATCAAGTGGTGTGGGGTTATATTATGTATACATTATTGGAATTATCAAAAAGGGGGTGGGGAAATGGATTGAACGGGAAGGAGTACTATATTGTATTATATGTCCACATATATATAAAGTTTGACTAATTGGCAGACAAGTTGCAAAGTTATTCACGGGTGGGTGCATTTTTCCTTTTAAGCATGTGTGGGTTTGTATATATATATATATTATATTTGTCTGATTTGTTTTGATTGGAGGGAGGCTTGAATTTTGTGTCCGTAAGTTATCAAAATTTCATCCGTGAATTTCACAGATGTTGCGTCCGTGTTTTTTTTATTTAAAAACAGTACCCCTTCCATCCTCCTATAAATAGGATGCTTATTTAGAATCGAAAATCACACCAAAAATCCAGAGAATTCTCTTCTATAATCTTGAGTGTATTTCTTTAGAGTTTTAAGAAGCTTTAAGCGTAGTGCAAGTTTTCTTAAAAAATATCCTCACCCTACCAGTCGGAATACTTTTCTTTTACGGTAAGGGATATTATTTGTTGTACCCGTAAGGGTTATTATTTCTTTTGTATTCATGAAGAGAACTTCTATTATTATTCATTGGAATATCTATCTATCTATGCGTTTTCTGTGGGACCGGTTCCGTCTTTATTATTATTCATTGGAATATCCGTCATGCGTGCGTTTTCGCCGGACTGGTTAAAATCTTTATTATTATTCTGTTGGAACATCCTCGTTGGCATGCGTAATTTCTCCCGACTGGTTCCGTTATTTATTATTACGTTAGAATAACTGTCTATCAATACCGCATGCATGGTGATTTCTTTTGTTATTCCATTCGTTATTATATTCAGTTGGTTAAAGTTTTGACTTCTATACTCCATGAAATTAGTGGAATATCCTTGATATTTGTACTTCATCAAGTATCTTTTCATAGAAATATTCTTTTGAGCATTCTTGAATTTTACTCTACAAAGCAGTATCATGTTGACAATTTGGACGTTAATAGTTCCTGGATAAATTAATTTTTGAACTTGTTTTATTGAATTCTTATATCATTGTCATCATCCTCATGTTTATATTATGTTGAAAGTCATCTGTGGCCTGTAGTGCATAGATGGACTTGGTATGATTATGACCTGGGATTATTCGGTGTAATCATGATCGTAATGTTACGAATGATGTGGAAAAAAGTCCTCATGGGCCTATAGGGCATTGATGGACAGTTGTTGGCATGATCATGACCATTAATGAATACGCAAATATTCTTGGCCCGTAGTGCATGGATAATTGTGGTCGTGATACTAAAGAATATCCTTGGCCGTAGTGCAGGGGTGATTCGATGATGTGGATTATTTATTAAGCTGAGTCTTAGCGATAAAAGTGATGAAAAACCTTTTAAATTATAAAAGATAGTAGATTTTATTCTCTACTTGACTCTTTTAATGGATTACGTGTTTCACTGCAGTTAAACTTGATGTTGTTATATTTTATCAGTTTAACACTGTTGAAGGCTAACGATAATTTATTCTGCATTATGTTAGTCATAATATTTCTTACTGGGCTAGTTGAGCTCACCCTTTCTTTCACTGTTCTCATCAGGAAATGAGAACATAGCAGGGACTAGTCGGGGAACGGAGTGACGGTCCAAAGTAATAGCATTAGTTGTCCTCACTATTCTGTGAAATAGTGTGTTAATAATTGTAATGAGGACTTCTTTTGAGTTTGTATAATCTCTAGTAGACAATAATTGTATTCAAACTCACAGTTATGTTTTGTCGTATTGTACACGATAGTTGTATTTGAATTTTGTACCATGTATCTGACGACCCAAGATGGGTGATGTATACCTATTTTTGGGGGCTTCACAGTTGGTATCAAAGCCTAAGGATATGATCCCTGGCTAAGATGTGAGAATAGAACTAGGAGGGGAGAGACGGGGAATTCCTTCGCTAGTGTGACCTACCTAAGTTTTTTTTTTGTATTTACTTGGTCGGTCAGAATATAGGGATAATATGTTACATGTCAATTAACCTTTTGTTTTGTGGCAGTATTTGAAAATGACATCCGAGAATGTTGAGAATAGCAATGGAGCACAGGCGACCGTTGATTCACCACATATCAATAATCAGGATAACGTGCATCAGGAAGGCGATAATCTCTCATGCAAAACAACAACCTTGACCAAATGATGAATGATGGATTGTTCAGAGGCTTTATGCAATTCATGCAACAGCAGGCGAGAGCGGCTCCTGTCCAAAATGTAGGTGGAAACACTGGAAACTATTGGACGGTCATCGCTAGACAGTTAAAGGAGCTGGGACCACCGGAGTTTAAGCGAGAGCCAAAACCACTTATGGCGAAAGCATGGATAAAGCAGATCACCAAGATATTTGATGTCTTGGGATGCTCCGAGGAGCAAAAGGTTCCCTTTGCCGCCTTTATGTTGCGAGGAGAGGCAGATTACTGGTGGGAATCGGTAAAGCGTACTCAACCTGCCGCACTGAAGATGTCTTGGGAGAAGTTCCAAGAGCTGTTCAACGACAAATACTTTTCCGAAAGTATTCGTCACATGAAGGAGGTGGAGTTTATCAAACTGGAGCAAAATAATATGACCGTGTCGCAGTATGAGGCTAAATTTGCTGAGTTGTCCCGATTTACGTCCCACTTGGTGGATAATGAAGAGCGAATGACGTGAATGTTTTTACGAGGTTTAAAACTTGAGATACGTCAACATCTTATTTCTCATAAACTGTGTTTGTATTCAGATGTTGTAAATAGGGCTCAGTTAGTAGAGCGCGATAATGAGTCAATATAATCAAAAAGAAGCGAGCAAATGACAAAATGATAATACCAGTGAGAATAGTCATTGAAGCGGTGACAACAAGCGTGGAGCGAATCAACAGGCCAGAAATGGTAACCATTTTGGTTGTAATCAGGGCCAAAACAATAAGAATGGACATTTCAAGAAGAGGAGATTCAACAATGATGGAAAGACGTCAAGACACAAAGATGCCGTTGTTAAGGAAGGAGAACGACCACCTATCATATGCTTCAAATGCGAAGGGGAGGGACACATCAGTCCAAACTGCGCGATGCCGTCCAAAGCATGTTATAATTGTGGAAGAGAAGGTCACTTGGCCCAATTTTATCGTTCACCGAAGACAAGTTCAGCTAGGATGGAGGCACCAAAGGCAGTCCCAAAAAATTCAAAGCCGATAGTGCAAGGAACATCGTTTGTTGTGACCTCCAAGAAAGCAAGGAACCCGAATGAGGTCATCACAGGTAAGCTTATCATAAACTCTAGCGAAGTCTATACTTTATTTGATACCGGTTCTACCCATTCTTTTATTTCTCCTACTTGCGCTTAATGATTAAATTTGACTCCGGAGAAATTAGATTTTAACTTATCTGTGGAAACTCCATTGGGAGAAACCTTCATTACATCCACTGTTTATATGTCTTATTTGGTTCAAATCGGTACCCTTATATTACCTGTCGATCTTATTTCATTGAAAATACTTGCGTTTGACGTGATTCTAGGGATTGATTAGTTAACTACTTATCATGCAAAAATTGATTGTTTTCGTAAGGTTGTTAGCTTTCATATTCCTAGTCAACCTATTATGCGAATTCAAGCAACCAAACCATTAAAATCAATCACAGTCATCTCAATCCATAAAGCTATTCGTTTATTAAAAAACGGATGTCAAGCCTTCTTAGCTCATGTCACAGATCTAAACAAAAAAAATCGACTTTGAATGATATTTCATTGTTAATAAATTTCCGACGTATTCCACGAAGAACTTCTGGCCTACCCCAAAGCGTGAAATTGAATTTTGTATCGACCTTGAAACCCAGACAAAACCCATTTCCAAAGCCCCATATCGAATGGCTCTATTGAACTTCGTGGAGTTAAAGACCCAATGTGTAGGAATTGTTAGACATTGGATTTATTCGTCCTAGTACTTCTCCTTGGGGTGCTCCTGTTCTGTTCGTGAAGAAGATAGATGGGAGTATGAAACTTTGTATTGATTATCGGGAGTTGAATCATGTCACCATCAAAAATAGGTACCCATTGCCACGTATTGATGACCTGTTTGACCAGTTGCAAGGAGTCAAATTCTTTTCAAAGATTGATCTTCGTTCCGGATATCACCAATTGAAAATTAGGACGGATGACATTCCAAAGACGGCTTTCAGAACTCGGTATGGGCATTATGAATTCCTAGTCATGTCCTTTGGATTGACTAATGCTCCTGCTGCCTTCATGGATATGATGAACCGAGTATTCAAGGAATACTTGGATCACTTTGTGGTCGTCTTTATTGATGACATCCTTATTTATTCCAAAAGCCGTGAAGATCATGAGCAACACTTGAGGCTGACACTCCAAAAGCTTCGTAAATATAAGCTTAATGCCAAGTTGAAGAAATGCGAGTTCTGACTTGAGGAAGTAGCATTCCTTGGGCACGTGGTATCAAGTCATGGAATATCTGTTGACCCAGCATAGATTGAAGCTATTCAAAGCTGGGAGCAACCTAAATCAGTGACCGAAGTACGTAGCTTTCTTGGTTTAGCTGGTTATTATCGGAGATTCGTGGAATGATTTTCTCGAATCGCTACTCCATTGACTCAGCTGACTCAGAAAGATACAAAGTTCGGTTGGAGCGAAGAATGTGAGAAGAGTTTTCAAGAACTCAAGAGGAGACTCATTTCAGCACCTGTTCTGACAATACCATCTGGCTCGGAGGGATTTATCATTTACAATGATGCTTCGGGCAAAGGGTTGGCATGTGTTCTCATGCAACATGGAAAAGTCATAGCCTATGCCTCAAGACAACTCAAAGAATATGAGAGGAATTATCCTACTCATGATCTAGAGTTAGTAGCTTTTGTCTTTGCACTAAAGATTTAGAGGCATTACTTGTATGGGGAGAAGGTGGAGATCTTTACGGATCATAAAAGCCTAAAATATTTCTTCACTCAAAAGGAACTAAACATGCGACAACGACGCTGGCTTGAACTGTTGAAAGATTATGATCATACCATCCAATACCATCCTGGAAAAGCGAACGTGGTAGCTGACGCATTGAGTAGAAGATCATATGCAAGTGCGAATGCGATATTGTCAATGCAAAGGCCCATTTTGTGTGACTTGCAAAGGATTGAGATAGAGTTAAAGACTCCAGGGACCCATGTGATGATGGCGAATATACGAGTACAACCGAATTTAATTGATAAAGTTAAAGCTGCTCAAGCTATAGACCTGGAGCTGATGCGTATGAGGAAGAAAGTGCAAGAAGGTGCTATGTCGGAAGCAAGAATCGATGAAGAAGGAATACTTCGAGTAAACTCCAGACTTTGTGTTCCTAACGACCCTGATTTAAAGTATAAAATTATGATGGAGGCGCACAACACACCGTTTGCAATCCATCCTGTGAGTACCAAAATGTATCATGATATTCGTTATACATTTTGGTGGAGCAATATGAAGAGAGAGATAGCGCTGTTTATCTCAAGGTGTCTAACTTGTCAATGAGTTAAAGTGGAGCATCAAGTACCAAAAGGTCCATTGCAACCACTTGAAATTCCAGAATGGAAGTGGGAGCACATTCCCATGGATTTAAGTTCTGGGTCTTCCAAGGGTTTCTCAAGGTATAGATGCGATTTGGGTCATTGTTGATAGATTGACCAAGTCTGCTCATTTCTTATCGAAACGAGAAACTTATACACTTGAACGTCTTGCTCGTATGTACATAAACGAGATTGTAAGACTGCATGGTATGTCGATATCCATAGTTTCTGATTGAGACCCAAGATTCACTTCACGATTTTGGGTTAGTTTGCAAAAAGCTATGGAGCACAGACTTACGATTTAGCTCGGCATATCATCCTCGAGACGGACGGACAATCGGGAGAGGAATATTCAAACTCTTGAAGATCTATTAAGACTCGTGTCCTTGATTTCAAGGGAAGTTGGGACAAGTTCTTACCATTGGTGGAGTTTTCCTACAACAACAGTTATCAAGCAAGTATTGGCATGGCTCCATTTGAAGCGTTGTATGGAAGAAAGTGTCGTTCTCCAGTATGCTGGGACGAGGTGGGTGAAGCAACGTTGTTGGGACCGGAGTTGGTACGTATGACTACAAAAAAGATTCAAACGATCCGACAACGCATAAAAACATCACAAGATCGACAAAAGAGTTATGATGATCTTCATCGAAAGGACGTGGAATTTGATATAGGAGATTATGTGTTATTACGAGTTGCTCCGTGGAAAGGAGTTACGAGATTTAGAAAGAGAGGAAAGCTCAATCCTCGATTCATCGGCCCATTTTTCATCCTCGGTCGAGTAGGAACTGTGGCCTATAGACTCGCTTTAGCGCCAAGTATGTTTCGTGTTCATAACGTTTTTCACATATCCATGTTACGTAAATATGTAAAAGACCCAAACCACATTATCGAGTTAGAACTGGACGAAATAGCAGAAGATTTGACATATGAAGAGGTTCCTGTTCAAATCTTGGATAAGAAGGAACATATTCTACGCTCCAAGGTTATACCTCAAGTCAAAGTTTTGTGGAGAAACCACGATGTTGAGGAAATAGCGTGGGAGTTAGAATCTGAAATGAAATCAAGGTATCCTTACCTCTTCGACATACCTAGTACGTACCCTAATTTCGAGGGCGAAATTTCATAAGAAGGGGAGGTTGTAAGACCCCAACTTTTATAAATAAAGATGAATTTTCTATAAATATCATTTTTGAATATTATGGAGTAAATTTGATATAATGTTATAGTTGTGAGGAATATTAATAAATTTTGCAAAGTACGCAAGTTGTTATATAATATTTGATTGGTCGAGGAATATTCGTTTTAACAGGGAATATTCGTACAACGGCACAATCGTTGGTGGACCCCACAACGGAATTATTGTTGGATTGAGAAAATGACAAAAATACTTTATGAAAATAACGGCGAAAGTTTTACCGTTAACTGTTGAATTACCCGGTGTTAAAAGTACAGTAATACGCGTGGTTGCATAGTAGCACACGATATTGATGATGCTTACGTGAGAAGTCACTCAGTTTTGTCTTATTATTTGGATTCCTATTTATCCATTTTTTAAAATTATCGGAAGGAAGTTATAAAGTATATATATATATATATATATATATATATATATATATATATATATATATATATATATATATATATATATATATATGTGTGTGTGTGTAAGAGTGTGTGTATGTTAGTGGGTTTTGGTAGGGTTTTACATTATCAAGTGTTGTGGGGTTATATTATGTATACATTATGGGAATTGTCAAAAAGGGGTGGGGAAATGGATTGAATGGGAAGGAGTACTATATTGTATTATATGTCCACATATATATAAAGTTTGACTAATTCATGCATAAGTTGCAAAGTTATTCACGGGTGGGTGCATTTTCCTTTTAAGCATGTGTGGGTTTATATATATATATATATATATATATATATATATATATATATTATATTTGTCGATTTGTTCGATTGGAGGAGGCTTGAATTTTGCGTCCAGTAAGTTATCAAAATTTCATCCGTGAATTTTCACGGAGATGTTGCGTCCGTGTTTTTTTTATTGAAAAACAGTACCCCTTCCATCCTCCTATAAATAGGATGCTTATTTAGAATAAAAAATCACACCAGAAATCCAGAGAATTCTCTTCTATAATCTTGAGTGCATTTCTATAGAATTTTAAGAAGCTTTAAGCGTAGTGCAAGTTTTCTTAAAAAATATCTTCACCCTACCAGTCGGAATACTTTTCTTTTACGGTAAGGGATATTATTTGTTGTACCCGTAAGGGTTATTATTTCTTTTGTATTCATGAAGAGAACTTCTGTTATTCTATTCTTTATTATTCTACTGGAATAACCAGTATACGAGGACTACCCTATACTTGGTGACATTCTTCTATTATTCTATCTTTATTATTATTCTGTTGGAATATCCCGTCTGTGTGTTTTACACCGGACATGGTTCCGTCTTTATTATTATTCTGTTGGAACATCCTATCGGTGCGAATTTCGCCTGACCTGGTTCCGTTATTTATTATTCTATTGGAATAACCTGTCTATGCGAAGTACTGCATGCATGGTGATTTCTTTTGTTATTCCATTCGTTATTATATTCAGTTGGTTAAATTTTGACTTCTATACTCCATGAAATTAGTGGAATATCCTTGATATTTGCGCTTCATCAAGTATCTTTTCATGGAAATATTCTTCTGAGCATTCTTGAATTTTACTCTACAAAGCAGTATCATGTTGACAATTTGGACGTTAATAGTTCCTGGATAAATTAATTCTTGAACTTGTTCTATTGAATTCTTATATCATTGTCATCATCCTCATGTTTATATTATGTTGAAAGTCATCTCGTATTCTGTAGTGCATATATGGACTTGGTATGATTATGACCATGGATTATTCGGTGTAATCATGACCGTAATGTTACGAATGATGTGGAAAAAAGTCCTCATGGGCCTGTAAGGCATTGATGGACAGTTGTTGGCATGATCATGACCATTAATGAATACGCAAATATTCTTGGCCCGTAGTGCATGGATAATTGTGGTCGTGATACTAAAGAATATCCTTGGCCGTAGTGCAGGGGTGATTCGATGATGTGGATTATTTATTAAGCTGAGTCCCAGCGATAAAAGTGATGAAAAACCTTTTAAATCATAAAAGATAGTAGATTTTATTCTCTACTTGACTGTTTTAATGGATTGCGTGGGTCGCTACAGTTAAACTTGATGTTGTTATATTTTATCGGTTTTAACTTTTATTGAAGGCTAACGATAATTTATTCGCATTATCTTAGTCATAATATTTCTTCTTTGGGCTAGTTGAGCTCACCCTTTTTCTTTCCTTTGTTCTCTTGAGGAAATGAGAACATAGCAAGGACTAGTCGGGGAATGGAGTGGCGGTCGGAGGAATAGCATTAGTAGTCCTCACTATTCTGTGAAATAATGTGTTAATAATTGTAATGAGGACTCCTTTTGAGTTTGTATAATCTCTAGTAGACAATAATTGTATTCAAACTCACAGTTATGTTTTTTGTCGTATTATACATTTAGCGAGTTGTATTAGTAAGTTGTATTTGAATTTTGTACCATGTATCTGACGACCCAAGATGGGTGATGTATACCTATTTTTGGGGGTGTCACAGTTGGTATCAAAGCTTAGGGATATGATCCCTGGCTAAGATGTGAGAATAGAACTAGGAGGGGAGAGACGGGGAATTCCTTCGCTAGTGTGACCTACCTAAGTTTCTTTTTCTATTTACTTAGTCGGTCAGAATATAGGGATAATATGTTACATGTCAATTAACCTTTTGTTTTGTGGCAGTATCTGAAAATGACATCCGAGAATGTTGAGAATAGCAATGGAGCATAGGCGACCGTTGATTCACCACCACATATCAATAATCAGGATAATGTGCATCAGGAAGGCAACAATCCTCATGCAAACAACAACACTGACCAAATGATGAATGATGGATTGTTCAGATGCTTTATGCAATTCATGCAACAGCAGGCAAGAGCGGCTCCTGTCAAAAATGTAGGTGGAAACACTGGAAACTCTAGGACGGTCACCGCTAAACAGTTCAAGGAGCTGGGATCACCGGAGTTTAAGCGAGAGCCAAAACCACTTATGGCGGAAGCATGGATAAAGCAGATCATCAAGATATGTGATGCCTTGGGATGCTCCGAGGAGCAAAAGGTTCCCTTTACCGCCTTTATATTGCGAGGAGGCAGATTACTGGTGGGAATCAGTAAAGCGTACTCAACCTGCCGCACTGAAGATGTCTTGGAAGAAGTTCCAAGAGCTGTTCAACAACGAATACTTTCCCGAAAGTATTTGTCATATGAAGGAGGTGGAGTTTATGAAACTGGTGAAAATAATATGACTGTGTCACAGTATGAGGCTAAATTTACTGAGTTGTCCCGGTTTGCGTCCCACTTGGTGGATAATGAAGAGCGAATGACGCGAATGTTTCTACGAGGTTTGAAACCTGAGATACGTCAACATCTTATTTCTCATAAACTATGTTTGTATTCAGATGTTGTAAATAGGGCTCAGTTAGTAGAGCGCGATAATGAATCAACGCAATCAAAAGAGAGCAGACGACAAAATGATAATACCAGTGAGAACAGTCATCAAAGCGGTGACAACAAGCGTGGAGCGAATCAACAGGCCAGAAATGGTAACCATTTTGGTGGTAATCAAGGCAAAAACAATAAGAATGGACATTTCAAGAAGAGGAGATTCAACAATGATGGAAAGGCGTCGACCAAAGACCCGTTGTTAAGGAAGGAGAACGACCACCTATAATATGCTTCAAATGCGGAGGGGAGGGACACATCAGTCGAAACTGCGCGATGCCGTTCAAAGCATGTTATAATTGTGGAAGAGAAGGTCACTTAGCGAATTTTGTCGTTCACCCAAGACAAGTTCGAGCTAGGATGGAGGCACCAAGGTAGTCGAGAAAAAGTCAAAGCCGGTAGTCTGAGGAGAGCGTTTGTTGTGACCTCCCGAAAGCAAGGAACCCGAATGAGGTCATCACGGGTAAGCTTATCATAAACTCTAGTGAAGTCTATACTTTATTTGATACCGGTTCTACCCATTCTTTTATTTCTCCTACTTGCGCTCAACAATTAAATTTGACTCCGGAGAAATTAGATTTTAACTTATCTATGGAAACTCCATTGGGAGAAACCTTCATTACATCCACTGTTTATAAGTCTTGTTTGGTTCAAATCGGTACCCTCATATTACCTGTCGATCTTATTTCATTGAAAATACTTGCATTTGGCGTGATTACAAAGGGATT
Source organism: Panax quinquefolius (assembly GCA_020205615.1). NCBI lineage: Eukaryota > Viridiplantae > Streptophyta > Magnoliopsida > Apiales > Araliaceae > Panax > Panax quinquefolius. The sequence goes on along the minus strand of CM035151.1, from coordinate 42,486,083 downwards.
GATTGGTTAACTACTTATCATTCAAAAATTGATTTTTTTTTAAGTAAGGTTGTTAGCTTTCATATTCCTAATCAACCTATTATGCGAATTCAAGCAACCAAACAATTAAAATCAATCACGGTCATCTCAAGCCATAAAGCTATTCGTTTATTGAAAAATGGATGTCAAGCCTTCTTAGCTCATGTCACAGATCTAAACAAAAATAAATCGACTTTGAATGATATTTACATTGTTAATAAATTTCTGACGTATTCCCCGAAGAACTTCCTGGCCTACCCCCAGAGTGTGAAATTAAATTTTGTATCGACCTTGAACCCGGTACAAAACCCATTTCCAAAGCCCTATATCGAATGGCTCATATTGAACTTCAGGAGTTAAAGAACCAACTGTAGGAATTGTTAGACATTGGATTCATTCATCCTAGTACTTCTCCTTGGGGTGCTCCTGTTCTGTTCGTGAAGAAGAAAGATGGGAGTATGCGACTTTGTATTGATTATCGGGAGTTGAATCATGTCACCATCAAAAATAGGTACCCATTACCACGTATTGATGACCTGTTTGACCAGTTGCAAGGAGCCAAATTCTTTTCAAAGATTGATCTTCATTTCGGATATCACCAATTGAAGATTAGAACCTATGACATTCCAAAGACGGCTTTCAGAACTCGGTACGGGCATTATGAATTCCTATTCATGTCCTTTGGATTGACTAATGCTCCGGTTGCCTTCATGGATATGATGAACCGAGTATTCAAGGAATATTTGGATCACTTTGTGGTCGTCTTTATTGATGAAATCTTTATTTATTCCAAAAGCCGTGAAGATCATGAGCAACACTTGAGGCTGACTCTCCAAAAGCTTCGTGAATATAAGCTTTATGCCAAGTTGAAGAAATGCGAGTTCTGGCTTAAGGAAGTAGCATTCCTTGGGAACGTGGTATCAAGTCATGGAATATCTATTGACCCAGCAAAGATTGAAGCTATTCAAAGCTGGGAGCAACCTAAATCAGTGACCGAAGTACGTAGCTTTCTTTGTTTAGCTGGATATTATTGGAGATTCGTGGAAGGATTTTCTCGAATTTCTACTCCGTTGACTCAGCTGACTCGGAAAGATACAAAGTTCGGTTGGAGCGAAGAATATTAGAAGTGTTTTCAAGAACTCAAGAGGAGACTCATTTCAGGACCTATTCTGACAATACCATCTGGCTTGGAGGGATTTGTCATCTACAGTGAAGCTTCGGGCAAAGGGTTGGGATGTGTTCTCATGAAACATGGAAAAGTCATAGCCTATGCCTCAAGACAACTCAAAGAATATGAGAGGAATTATCCTACTCATGATCTAAAGTTGGCAGCTGTTGTTTTCGCACTAAAGATTTGGAGGCATTACTTGTATGGGGATAAGGTGGAGATCTTTACGGATCATAAAAGCCTCAAATATTTTTTCACTCAAAAGGAACTCAACATGCGACAATGACGCTGGCTTGAACTTTTGAAAGATTATGATCACACCATTCAATACAATCCTGGAAAAGCGAACGTGGTAGCTGACGCATTGAGTAAAAGATCATATGCAAGTGCGAATGCGATATTGTCAATGCAAAGGCCCATTTTGTGTGACTTGCAAAGGACGGAGATAGAGTTAAAGACTCCAGGGACCAATGTGATGATGGCGAATATACGAGTACAACCGACTTTAATTGATAAAGTTAAAATTTGCTCAAGCTACGGACACAGAGCCGATGCGTATGAGGAGGAAGAAAGTAAGAAGGTTATCTATGCGGAAGCAAGAATCGATGAAGAAGGAATACTTCGAGTCAACTCCAGACTTTGTGTTCCTAACAACCCTAATTTAAAGTATAAAATCATGATGGAGGCGCACAACACGCCGTTTGCAATCCATCTTGGGAGTACCAAAATGTATCATGATATTCGTCATACATTTTGGTGGAGCAATATGAAGAGAGAGATAGCACTGTTTATCTCAAGGTGTCTAACTTGTCAACGAGTTAAAGTGGAGCATCAAGTACCAAAAGGTCCATTGCAACCACTTGAAATTCCAGAATGGAAGTGGGAGCACATTACCATGGATTTCATTACCGGTCTTCCTAAGGTTTCTTAAGGTATAGATGCGATTTGGGTCATTGTTGATAGATTGACCAAGTCTGCTCATTTCTTACCAAAACGAGAAACATATACACTTGAACGTCTTGCTCGTATATACATAAACGAGATTGTAAGACTGCATGGTATGCCGGTATCCATTGTTTCTGATCGAGACCCAAGATTCACTTCACGATTTTGGGTTAGTTTGCAAAAAGCTATGAGCACAGACTTACGATTTAGCTCGGCATATCATCCTCGAACCAGACGGACGATCGGAGAGGACTATTCAAACTCTTGAAGATCTATTAAGACTATGTGTCCTTGATTTCAAGGGAAGTTGGGACAAGTTCTTACCATTGGTGGAGTTTGCCTACAACAACAATTATCAAGCAAGTATTGGCATGGCTCCATTTGAAGCGTTGTATGGAAGAAAGTGTCGTTCTCCAGTATGCTGGGATGAGGTGGGTGAAGCAACGTTGTTGGGACCAGAGTTGGTATGTATGACTACAGAAAAGATTCAAACGATCCGATAACGTATAAAAACCTCACAAGATTGATAAAAGAGTTATGCTGATCTTCATCGAAAGGACGTGGAATTTGATATAGGAGATCATGTGTTATTACGAGTTTCTCCGTGGAAAGGAGTTACGAGATTTGGAAAGAGAGGAAAACTCAATCATCGATTCATCGGCCCATTTTTAATCCTCGATCGAGTAGGAACTGTGGAATATAGACTCGCTTTAGCGCCAATTATGTCTCGTGTTCATAACGTTTTTCATATATCCATGTTACGTAAATATGTAAAAGACCCAAACCACATTATTGAGTTAATACCGGACGAAATAGCGGAAGATTTGACATATGAAGAGGTTCCTGTTCAAATCTTGGATAAGAAGGAACATATTCTACGCTCCAAGGTTATACCTCAAGTCAAAGTTTTGTGGAGAAACCACGATGTTGAGGAAATAGCGTGGGAGTTAGAATCTGAAATGAAATCAAGGTATCCTTACCTCTTCGACATACCAGGTATGTACCATAATTTCGAGGGTGAAATTTCATAAGAAGGGGAGGTTGTAAGACCCCAACTTTATAAATAAAGATAATTTTCTATAAATATCATTTTTGAATATTATGGAGTAAATTTGATATAATGTTATAGTTGTGGGGAATATTAATAAATTTTGCAAAGTACGCAAGTTGTTATATAATATTCGATTGGTGGGGAATATTCGTTTTAACGGGGAATATTAAATGCACGGAACAATCATTGGTGGACCCCTAACGGAATTATTGTCGGATTGAGAAAAGCGACAAAAATACTTTATGAAAATAACGACGGAAGTTTTACAGATTAAGCTGTTGAAATACCGGTGTTAAAAAATGCGATGTCTGGCTGTGGTTACATAGTAGCACACGGTATTGATTATTGATTCTTATGTGAGAAGTCAATCAGTTTTGCTTATTATTTAGATTCCTATTTACCCATTTTTCAAAATTATCGGAAGGAAGTAATAAAGTATATATATATATATATATATATATATATATATATATATATATATATATATATATATATATATATATATATATATATATGACATGTGCGTGTGTTTTCGTGTGTGTAAGAGTGTGTATGTGTTAGTGGGTTTTGGTAGGGTTTTACATTATCAAGTGGTGTGGGGTTATATTATGTATACATTATGGGAATTGTCAAAAAGGGGGTGGGGAAATGGATTGAACGGGAAAGAGTACTATATTGTATTATATTTCCACAAATATATAAAGTTTGACTAATTGGAAGACAAGTTGCAAAGTTATTCACAGGTGGGTGCATTTTTCCTTTTAAGCATGTGTGGGTGTATATATATATATATATATATATATATATATATATATATATATATATATATATATATTATATTTTTTCGATTTGTTACGATTGGAGGAGGCTTGAATTTTGCGTCAAGTAAGTTATCAAAATTTCATCCAAGTGAATTTCACAGTTGTTGCGTCCGTGTTTTTTTATTTAAAAACAGTACCCCTTCCATCCTCCTATAAATAGGATGCTTATTTAGAATCGAAAATCACACCAGAAATTCAGAGAATTCTGTTCTATAATCTTGAGTGTATTTCTTTAGAGTTTTAAGAAGATTTAAGCGTAGTGCAAGTTTTCTTAAAAAATATCCTCACCCTACTAGTCAGAATACTTTTTTTTTATGGTAAGGCATATTATTTGTTGTACCCGTAAGGGTTATTCTTTCTTTTGTATTCATGAAGAGAACTTCTGTTATTCCATTCTTTATTATTCTCTTTGGAATAACGATATCTGAGGACCGCCCTATACTTGGTGACATTCTTATATTATTTTCGTCTTTATTATTATTTTGTTGGAATATATCACATGCATGCATTTTTCTCTGTGGGACTGGTTAAAATCTTTATTATTATTACATTGGAATATCCACATTCGTGTGTTTATTTATGTCGGACTGGTTTAGTCTTTATTATTATTTTGTTGGAACATCACTGCCGGTGTAATTTAAATCTCGACTGGTTCCGTTATTTATTATTTCTGTTGGAATAAACTGCATACATCGAAGTACCGCATGCATGGTGATTTCTTTTGTTATTCCGTTCGTTATTATATTCAGTTGGTTAAAGTTTTGACTTCTATACTCCATGAAATTAGTGGAATATCCTTGATATTTGCGCTTCATCCAGTATCTTTTCATGGAAATATTCTTCTGAGCATTCTTGAATTTTACTCTACAAAGCAGTATCATGTTGACAATTTGGACGTTAATAGTTTCTGGATAAATTAATTCTTGAACTTGTTTTATTGAATTCTTATATCATTGTCATTATCCTCATGTTTATATTATGTTGAAAGTCATCTGTGGCCTGTAGTGCATAGATGGACTTGGTATGATTATGACCGAGGATTATTATTCGTGTCATCATGGTAGTAATGTTACGAATGATGTGAAAAAAAGTCCTCATGGGCACTGTAGGGCATTGATGGACGATTGTTGGCATGATCATCACCATTAATGAATACATAAATATTATTGGCCGTGTAGTGCATGGATAATTGTGGTCGTGATACTAAAGAATATCCTTGGTAGTAGTGCGAGGGTGATTCGATGATGTGGATTATTTATTAAATTTGAGTCCGGTGATAAAAGTTATGAAAAACCTTTTAAATCATAAAAGATAGTAGATTTTATTCTCTACTTGACTCTTTTAATGGATTGCGTGTTTATTGCAGATTAAACTTGATGTTGTTATATTTTATCGGTTTAACCTTTGTTGAAGGCTAACGATAATTTATTACGCATTATCTTAGTCATAATATTTCTTCTTGGGCTAGTTGAGCTCACCCTTTCTTTCCTTTGTTCTCTTCGTGAAATGAGAACATATAGAGGGACTAGTCGGGCAACGGAGTGACGGTCCAGAGGAATAGCATTAATAGTCCTCACTATTCTGTGAAATAGTGTGTTAATAATTGTAATGAGGACTCTTTTTGAGTTTGAATAATCTCTAGTAGACAATAATTGTATTCAAACTCACAGTTATGTTTTGTCGTATTGTACACGACAGTTGTATTAGTAAGTTGTATTTGAATTTTGTACCATGTATCTAATGACCCAAGATGGGTGATGTATACCTATTTTTGGGGGCATCACAAAGTTTATATTTAAATTTTGTACCATGTATTTGGCGACTCAAGATGGGTGATGTATACCTATTTTGGGGGCATCACAATATGCCAAGCTGAAGAAATGCGAGTTCTGGCTTGAGGAAGTAGCATTCCTTGGGCACGTGGTGTCAAAACATGGATTATCTGTTGACTCGGCGAAGATTGAAGAAATACAAAGTTTGGAGCAACAAAGGCCGTGGCCAAAAACGTAGCTTTCGGGCTTAATGGTTATTATCGGAGATTCGTAGAAGGATTTTCTCGAATCGCTACTCCGTTAATGTAAAACCCCAACTTTTTGAATAAAGATGAATTTTCTATAAATATTATTTTTGAATATTATGGAGTGAAATTGATATAATGTTATAGTTGTGGGTAATATTTATAAATTTTGCAAAGTACGCAAGTTGTTATATAATATTCGATTGGTCGGGGAATATTTGTTTTAACAGGGAATATTCGTACAACGGCATAATCATTGGTGGACCTCACAACGGAATTATTGTCGGATTGAGAAAACGATAAAAATACTTTATGAAAATAACAGCGGAAGTTTTACCGTTAACTGTTGAAACACCCGATGTTAAAAGTAAAGTAATACGCGTGGTTGCATATTAGCACACGGTATTAATTATTGATGCTTATGTGATAAGTCACTCAGCTTTTTTGTTGGTATTATTAATGTAATAATACGAGAAAATCTTTTATATAAAAGCAGAATACTTTTATAAAGTTATTCTATAAATAGAATATATTATATTCTATTATGCATAGTGTGTCTGTATAGTGTTTTGCATAGTAAAATCTTTTTATATAAAAGCAGAATACTTTTATAAAGTTATCTATTTTATTAGACTATAAATAGAATATATTATATTCTATTATGTATAGTATTGCATAGTGTCTGCATAGTGTTTGCATAGTAAAATCTTTTATAAAGTTATTCGCTTTATTAGATTATAAATAGAATATATTATATTTTATTTATAAGATTTTTCTTTAAATATGGACCGCCAGATTAGAGTAAATTAATTTGGACCGTTCGTGAGTTAGTTACTATGCAGTCCATTTTTCTATAAATAGAAGCTCATTCCTTCATTATTTTCTTACGAATTCACTGAAACTCTAGAGAGATAAACTATAGAGAGAAAAAAGAAAGTATTCTGCTACTTCACTACTTATATATCCAGTACTCTTCTTCTTAAGATAGGGAATATTATTTGTTGTACTCGTAAGGGGTGTTATTCTTTTGTATTCGTGAAGAGAACTTATGTTATTCCTTCTTTATTATTACATTGGAATAACTTTGTATCATGAGCTACCCTATACTTGGTGACATTCTTCTATTATTCCGTCTTTACTATTACATTTGGAATATCACATGCATGGCGTTTTACGCTGGGACTCGATTAAAATCTTTATTATTACATTGGAATATCTTATGCATGCTTTTACGCGTCGGACTGGTTCATCTTTATTATTATTACATTTGGAATATCCTCATGCATGCGTTTTCATGGGACTGATTTAATCCTTATTAGTATTCTCGTTGGAATAACTTTGTCTCTGCGCAATACAACGCATGCATGGCAATTTCATTGTTATTCCATTCTTTATTATTCGTTGGAACATCTCGTTTGCCGGTGCAATTTACTTTGACACTGGTTCCGTTATTTTGTATTCGTTGGAATAACTTTAATCTATCACAAGTACCGCATGCATGGTGATTTCTTTTGTTATTCCATTCTTTATTATACTCAGTTGGTTAAAGTTTTGACTTCTATATTCCATGAAATTAGTGGAATATCCTTGATAATTGGGCTTCATCCAGTATCTTTTCATAGAAATATTCTTGTGAGCATTCTTGAATTTTACTCTACAAGGCAGTATCATGTTAACAATTTGGACGTTATTGGTTCTTGGACAAATTAATTCTTGAACTTGTTTTATTGAATTCTTATATAATTGTCATCATCCTCATATTTATATTTTTTGAAAGTCATCTGTGGCCTGTAGTGCATAGATGGACTTGGTATGATTATGACCAGGGATTATTCTTGTAATCATGGTAGTAATGTTACAAATGATGTGGTAAAAGTCCTCATTGTCCCATAGTGCATTGATGGACAGTTGTTGGCATGATCATGACCATTAATGAATACACAAATATTCTTGTCCCGTAGTGCATGGATAATTGTGGTCGTGATACTAAAGAATATCCTTGGCCGTAGTGCAGGGGTGATTCGATGATGTGGATTATTTATTAAGCTGAGTTCCAGCGATAAAAGTGATGAAAAACCTTTTAAATCATAAAAGATAGTACATTTTATTCTCTACTTAACTCTTTTAATGGATTGCTTATTCCGCTGCAGTTAAACTTGATGTTTGTTATATTGTATCAGTTTAACACTGTTTAAGGCTAATGATAATTTATTCTGCATTATCTTAGTCATAATATTTCTTACTGGGCTAGTTGAGCTCACCCTTTCTTTCATTGTTCTCTTCAGGAAATGAGAATACAGCTAGAATGAGTCGGGGAACGGAGTGATGGTCCTAGATGGTGCATTAGTAGTCCTCACTATTCTGTGAAATAGTGTGATAATAATTGTAATGATGACTCCTTTTGAGTTTGTATACTCTCTAGTAGACAATATTTGTATTCAAACTCACAGTTTATGTTTTGTCGTATTGTACATGACAGTTGTATTTGAATTATGTACCATGTATTTGGCGACTCAAGATGGGTGATGTATACCTAATTTTGGGGGCGTCATAGTTAACTCAGCTGACTCAGAAAAATAAAAAATTCGTATTGAGCGAGGAATGCGAGAAGAGTTTCCAAGACCTCAAGAGGAGACTCATTTCGGCACCTGTTCTGACAATACCATCTGGTTCGGATGGATTTGTTATCTATAGCGATGCTTCGAGCAAAGGGTTATTAGGATGTGTTATCATGTAACATGGGAAAGTCATAGGCTATGCCTCGCGACAACTCAAAGAATATGAGAAGAATTATCCAACTCATGATCTAGAGTTGGCAGCAGTCGTTTTCGCGTTGAAGATCTGGAGACACTACCTATATGGGGAGAAAATGGAGATTTATATGGATCATAAAAGCCTCAAATATTTCTTCACCCAAAAGGAACTCAACATGCGGCAATGACGTTGGCTCGAGCTGTTGAAAGATTATGACCATACCATTCAATATCATCCTGGAAAAATAAATGTGGTAGTTGACACATTGAGTAGAAGATCTTATGCGGGTACGAATGCGATGTTATTAACACAAAGACCCATTTTATACAACTTACAAAGAATGGAGGTAGAGTTAAAGGATCCAAGTACCCACGTGATGATATCAAATATACGAGTAGAACCGACTTTAATCGATAAAGTTACAGCTGCTCAAGCCACAAACCCAAAGTTGATGCGTATGAAGAAGAAAGTACAAGAAGGTGTTATTCTAGAAGTAAGAATGGATGAAGAAGGAATACTTCGAGTTAACTCTGGACTTTGCATTCCTAACAATTCTGACTTGAAGCATAGAATCATGATGGAGGCACACAACAAACCATTTGCAATCCATCTTGGGAGTACTAAAATGTAGCATGATCTTCGACATACATTTTGGTGGGAGCAATATGAAGAGAGAGATCGCGGAGTTTACTCGAGGTGTTTAACTTGTCAACGTGTAAAGTCGGAGCATCAAGTGCCAAATGGTCTATTGCAACCACTTGAGATTCTGAAATAGAAGTGGGAATACAGTACCATGGATTTTGTTACGGGTCTTCCCAAGGTTTATCAAGGCATAGATGCGATTTGGGTTATTGTTGATAGATTAACCAAGTCTGCTCATTTCTTGCCGATATGGGAGACTTATTCACTTGAACGCCTTGCTCGTATGTATATAAATGAGATTGTGAGATTGCATGGTATGCCAGTATCCATAGTTTCTGATTGATACCTAAGATTCACTTCACAATTTTAGGTTAGTTTGCAAAAAGCTATGGGCACGGATTTACGATTCAGTTCGTCATATCATCCTCAAACGGACGGGCAATCGGAAAGGACTATTCAAACTCTTGAAGATCTATTGAAACTTTATGTTCTAGACTTCAAAGGGAGTTGGGATAAGTACTTACCATTGGTGGAATTCTCCTACAACAACAGTTATCAGGCAAGTATAGTTGTGGCTCCATTCGAAGAATTGTATGGAAGAAAGTGTCGCTCTCCAGTATGTTGGGATGAGGTGGGTGAAGCAACATTGTTGGGACCAGAGTTGGTACGTATGACTATAGAGAAGATCCAAATAATCCGACAACGTATACAAATGGCATAGGATTGACAAAAGAGTTATGCGGATCTTTATCGAAAGGACATGGAATTTAATATTGGGGATCATGTATTATTACGTGTTGCTCCATGGAAGGGAGTTACAAGATTCGGGAAGAGAGGAAAGCTAAATCCACGATATGTTGGTCCATTTGAGATTCTTGACCGAGTAGGAAAAGTGGCCTATAGACTCACATTACCTCCAAGCATGTCTCGTGTTCATAATATTTTTCACATATCTGTGCTTCATAAATATGTGAAAGACCCAAACCATATTATTGAGTTAGAACCAGATGAGATAGCCGAAGATTTAACGTACGAGGAGGTACATGTCAAGATCTTGGATAAGAAGGAGCATGTCATACGCACAAAGGTTATACCATAAGTTAAAGTTTTATGGAGGAACCATGCTATTGAGAAAATGACCTGGGAGTTGGAATCAGAAATGAAAGCGAGGTATCCTCAACTTTTTGAAACACCAGGTACGTACGTTAATTTCGAGGACGAAATTAAATAAGGAGGGGAGCGAGATAACGAGTACGGTCAACTGAGGGACCACAACCGAGGATCGTATCGTAGAGATAGCGATCAATGAGAATAATGATAACCGGCGGAGAAAGAAAAACAGACGGACAAAAATGGTTACCACTCTGGTGGTAATCATGGTCATGAAAAATGAAGAAGCGAGTGGGGAGGAGATTTTAAAAGAGGAGATTTAACAACGACTATGTGAAGACGGCGAAGGCGAAGAATCGGTTCTAAGGGAGGAGAAACGACCACCGGTCATATGCTACAAATGCGGAAAAGAGGGACATATCGGTCCAAAGCGCCCACAAGCATTCAAGGTATGCTATAGTTGTGGAAAAGAAGGACATATCGCTCGAGATTATGCAGTAGAATAAACCTAGTTCAAGCGGGGACGGTGACTCAAAAGATCGGTCGAGTAAAAGTCAAAGTCAACGATTAGGGAAGGCGTTTGTTGTGATTTGGTCATAATGCGAGGAACCCAAACGAGGTGATCACGGGTAAGCTATTTATAAATTCTTGTGAAGTTTATACCTTACTTAATACCGGTGCTACCCATTCATTTATCTCTCCTGCATGTGCTCAACATTTAAACTTGACTCCGGAGAAATTAGACTTTGACCTATCTGTGGAAACTCCATTTGGAGAAACTTTCATCACATCCACTGTTTATAAATCTTGTTTGATTCAAGTTGGCACCATCACCTTACTTGTTGACCTTATCTCTTTAAAGATACTTGCTTTTGATGTGATTTTAGGAATTGATTGGTTAACTACTCATCATGCCAAAATTGATTATTTTCGTAAGGTTGTACGAATTCAAGCAACTAAACCATTAAAATCAATCACTATCATATCTAATCATAAAGCTATTCGTTTATTGAAAAACGGATGTGAAGCTTTCTTAGCCCATGTTATGGATTTGAATAAAGACACGTCAAATTTGAATAATATTCTGTTGTTATTGACTTTCCGACGTATTTCAAGAACTTCCGGCCTACCCCGTAGCGTGAAGTTGAATTCTTTATTGATCTTGAACTGGTACAAAGCCCATTTCTAAAACCCCATATCGAATGGCTCCTATTGAACTTCAGGAGTTAAAGGTCCAACTACGAGGAATTGTTGGACATCGGTTTCATTAAATCTAGTACATCTCCTTGGGGTGCTCTGTTTTATTTGTAAAGAAGAAAGAGGCGGGAGTATGCGACTTTTGTATTGACTATCGGGAATTGAACCATGTCACCATCAAGAATAGGTATCCTCTACCTCGTATTGATGACTTGTTTGACCGATTGAAAGGGCACAATTCTTTTCAAAAATCGATCTTCGATTCGGATATCATCGGTGAAGATTAGGCGAGGATATTCCAAAGCGCCTTCTGAGAACTCGGTATGGGCATTATGAATTCTTAGTCATGTCTTTCGGACTAACTAATGCTCCCATGGCTTTCATGGATATGATGAACCGAGTATTCAAGGAATATTTGGATCGGTTTTTGTTGTTGTCTTTATTGATGACATCCTTATATATTCCAAAAGTCGTGAAGATCATGAGCACCATTTGAATTTGGTACTCCAAAGGCTTCGTGAAAACAAACTATATGCCAAATTAAAGAAATGCGAGTTCGGCTTGAGGAAGTAGCATTCCTTGGGCACGATGGTGTCGAAACATGGAGTATTTGTTGATCCGGTGAAGATTGAAGCAATACAAAGTTAGGAGCAACCAAGTCGGTGGATCAAGTACGTAGCTTTTTTGGGCTTATTTGGTTATTATCGGAGATTCGTGGAAGGGTTTTCTCGAATCGCTACTCCATTAACTTCGCCTAACTCGGAAGGATACAAAATTCGTTTGGAATGAAGAATGCGAGAAGAGTTTCCAAGAGCTTAAGAGGAGACTTATTTTAAGACTGTTCTAACAATACCATATGGTTCGGATGGATTTGTTATCTCTGACGATGCTTGAGCAAAGGGTTAGGATGTGTTTTCATGCAACGTGGGAAAGTCATAGCCTATGCCTCGCGACAACTTAAAGAGTATGAGAGGAATTATCCTACTCATGATCTAGAGTTAGCGTGATCGTTTCTGCTAAAGATATGGAGGCACTATCTATATGGGGAGAAAGTGGAGATATATTCGGACCATAAAAGCCTTAAATATTTCTTCACTCAAAAAGAACTCAACATCTGGCAATGACTTTGGCTCGAACTATTGAAAGACTACGACCACACTATTCAATACCATCCCGGTAAAGTTTAACGTGGTAAATGACGCATTGAGTAGAAGATCATATGCGAGAAGCAGAGTGCGATGATGTCAAGTATATGCATAGAGCCAACTTTAATAGAAAAAGTTAAGGTTGCTCAAGCCCCAGGCATTGGAGCTGATCGTATGAAGAAGAAAGTACAAGAAGGAGCTATTCTAAGCGAGAATTGATGAAGAAGGAATACTTGAGTCCACTCTAGACTTTGTGTTCCTAACGACTCGATTTGAAGAACAAGATTATGATGGAGGCACACACAATACACCATTTGTAATCCATCACGGAAGTACTAAAATGTATCGTGATCTTGACATACATTTTGGTGGAACAATATGAAGAGAGATTGCAAAGTTTATCTCAATGTGTTTAACTTGTCAAGCGTGTAAAGGCGGAGCATCTAGTACCTAAGGGTCCGTTGCAACCACTTGAGATTCCGGAATGGAAGTGGGAACACATTACCATGGATTTCGTTTACGGGTCTTCCTACGGTTTCTCAAGGCATCAATGCTATTTGGGTTATTGTTGATAGATTAACCAAATCGCTCATTTCTTTGCCGATACGGAGACTTATTTCCTTGAACGTCTTTGCTAGTATGTACGTAAATGAGATTGTGAGGTTGCATGGCATGCACTGTATCCATAGTTTCGGATCGTGACCCAAGATTCACTTCAAGATTTTGGGTTAGCTTGCAAAAAGCTATGGAGCACAGATTTGCGATTTAGTTCGCATACCATCCCCAAGCAGACGGACAATCGAGAGGACTATTCAAACTCTTGAAGATTTATTAAGACTCGTGTCCTAGACTTCAAAGGCGGTTGGGATAAGTATTTACCATTGGTGGAATTCTCCTACAACAACAGTTATCGAGCAAGTATAGGTGTGGCTCCATTCAAGCATTATATGGACGAAAATGTCGTTCTCAATATGTTGGGATGAGGTGGGTGAAGCAACATTGTTGGGACCCGAGTTAAATACGTATGACTACCGAAAAGATCCAAATGATTCGACAACGTATACAAAGCGGCACAAGATCGACAAAAAGAGTTATGCAGATCTTCATCGAAAGGACGTGGAATTTAGTGTAGGGATCATGTATTATTATGAGTTGCTCCATGGAAGGAGTTACAAGATTTGGGAAGAGAGGAAAGCTCAATCCACGATTTATTGGTCCATTTCAAATTCTTGACCGAGTAGGAAATGTAGCCTATAGACTTGCGTTACCTCCAAGTATGTCTCGTGTTCATCATGTGTTTCACATATCGTACTTCGTAAATATGTGAAAGACCGAACCACGTTATAGAGTTAGAACGGACGAGATAGTAGAAGACTTAATGTATGAGGAGGTACTGTCAAGATTTTGGATAGGAAGGAGCATGTCCTACTGCGCATGAAAGGTCATACCACAAGTTAAAGTTTTGTGGAGGAATCATGCTATAGAGGAAATGACACGGGAATTGGAAAGCGGAAATGAAAGCGAGGTATCCTCACCTTTTGAAACACTGAGTGCGTCGACGTCAATTCGAGGACGAAATTTCATAAGGAGGGAGGTTGTAAGACCTCGAAATTTTTTAAATAAAAGGAATTTCCTTTATTTATTATTTTGAAATAGTAAGGGTTGATTTGATTAATGTGGATAGTTAGGGTAAAATCACGCAAATATTTCAAAATAAGCAAGTGGTTATAAAATATTCATTTTTGTCTGGGAATATTCGTTTGGTCGTGGAATATTAAATCTTTGTCGGGGAATATTAAATGCATTTGACCTGCAAGACCATGTGTGTGGCCCCATAACTTGAAAGCGATTGGATGAGGAAAACGACAAATATAAGTTGTTTAAAAATAGCGTAATTATTATTCAATTATCTTTGTTGGAATACCCGGTGGTTAAAACACACTAATACGCGTTGTTGAACAGTAGCACACGGTATTGCATCAATTATTGATCCTTACGTAAGAAGGCACTACTCAATAATTATTACGAAGAATTCTTATTTAGTATTTTATTTTATTGATTCAATAATTCTTTGCGTTGGTATTTTATATTATTGCTGTTTCAATAATTGTCACTGCACAATATTTCCCATTATCAGATCAATAATTCATATTATTTGAATAATATTATTAGATAACATTATTGGCAATGTCTAGAAAGTTCTGTCTAAGGAGAGGTTTGGTCACCTAATCGCTTGACGAAGAAGGAGAGATCCTTATTGGAAAGCCCCCTCTTTCCTAGGAACTGCCTGGTTGTCATAATTGTGATTCTGTAATATTATTTGGGAATAATTAATTATTGATTTATATGATAAGAAAATATTTATTTGATATGGATATAAATGATGGATTTATTTATTATATGTGGTTATAATTGAAGGATTTAATGTTGAGGTGTTTTATCAGTATTTTTTGTCGGAATGGAGGTATTAAAAATCAAATCAGTATTTTTACGATATATTGCGTGAGTTATAATTTTTAATCTGACCGTTGGATCGTTGCGATTTTTGGATATGTTATACATATATAAGTTGAGTATATGTCTACAAATTTTGAGCGAATTAAAATGAGCGAATGATTTGTTATAAATTTTAAGAGGTGTTTGATTAGGAAAGTAGGGTTATAATTGATTTTGGTGGAAAATTCTAGAATTGAGTGGGCCCCACTTGTGGTTGGTGAAAAAAAATGTGCTGAATTTTATTTCAAATGTGGTGGGTGGCAATAGTAGCGGGTAAAGCCATCGTAGCAAGGCAGTCAAGTCTGCTTGGTAGGCTAACATTTTCCTATAAATAGAGGGCTAAATTAGAATTGAAAATCACACCGAAACAAAGTTTTTTCTCTCTCTCTCTCTCTATATTATTGAGCGTATTTTGTGAGTATTTAGATACTTTGAGAGTTCTTTATTCAAAGTACAAGTTTCATTCAAACATCACTTAGATCTTTCCTTCCAAGCAATCGATTCTTTGAGGTAAGGGATGTTATTTTCTTCTCAAATGATATTATTTCTTCAATATCATTATCTTTGAAATATTGGTTGGAACTTTTTATCAAATTTGGAACTTTTTCATGTCGGGGTTACTATTCATGAGTTACTATTCACGAGTTACTATTCATGAGTTACTATTCACGAGTACTATTCATGAAGCGTGAAAATGTTTTTTTGTGGAATTTCTATCTTTTGGTGTGAGAGTTATTATTCACGATATCAAGCACTATTCATCGAAAAATAAAATTTCTTCTTTTTGTCCAAAATATCTATTCTGGATACTAGCTTTGATTGTATCCATGTTTTGATCATTCTTGAATTTTACACCACTATGATTATTTTGAGGTATTTTTGAACATGGATAAAACAAAGTACGAATCCTTAATCCTTAATCCTTGTCATTTTGTTTCACTGGATTCGTTTCTTTAAAAATATTTTTCATCATCCTCAGTCTTAAATGATGATATTATTGAATATCTTTGGCCTGTAGTGCAAAGATGAATGATTTCTGAAGAATATCTTTGGCCTGTAGTGCAAAGATGAACAAGTGTTGAGATGAACATGACCGACTGATTAATATCTTTGGCCCGTAGTGCAAAGATGAACAGGTGTTTAAATGAACATGACCAACTGATGAATATCTTTGGCCTGTAGTGCAAAGATGAATATTTGATTCCAGATGTTTATGGATTGTTGTTACAGGGATAAAAGATAGACGATGAACTTTTAAATTCATACATAGAAGATAGTAGTTTGCATTCTCTACTTAACTCTTCTAATGAATTATTATTTTCGCTGCGAATATTGATTTAAAATTTGTTGTCTATTGTATTCTATTAAATTTTTCCCTGTTGAAGACTAACGATAATTTGTTGTATATTATCTTAGTCATAATATTCTTTACTGAGCTAGTTGAGCTCACCCTTTTCCTTTTTTTGTTCCATTCTTCTCGGGAGGCGAGAATATAACGAGTACGTAGTCTGAGGTATGGAATGAAGGTTTTAGAAAGGATTGTTTAGTAGTCCTCACCATTTTTGTAAAATAATGTATCAATAAATGTGATGAGGATTTATTTGAGTATAGATATTGTCTAGAAGATAATATTTGTATTTAAACTCATAGTTTTACTGTTGTAATAATAAAGTTGTAGTTGTTTCTGTACCATGTATTGACAACTCAGAATGGGTGATGTATACCTATTTTGGGGGCGTCACAAACACGCTACCTTCTAAGATAAAGATGTTTATCATTGAAGGGACTTGTGGGAGGATAATAGAATCTTGAAGTGTTCAAGAACCACAAAACACTATAAGTCAAATAAGAGGAACTTGTAGATAGACCTATTGTACCACAACCGAATCGTAAATCTGGAATAGTACCGAAGATACCTGAGAGGTATGGATTCATCATGGATGATGATGATGAGGTATGTATCATAGAAGATGATGATCCAGATACATATGATGAGGTAAGAGTTTTAGACACTCAGAGAAATGGATTGAAGCAAGTTTCTCAAAATGGAACATTCATTTTGATGAAACAAATCAAAAGAGTTTGATTTTATCACAAATAAGAATGAACCTAGTGTGTACAAAAAGGTCAGTGGGAGTGTCGTGACATTCCTAATATTATATGTTGATATACTATGGATAAGGAATGACATACTAATGCTAGAATCGGTAAAGATAAAGTTGTCTAAACATTCATCCATGAATGATTTGAGAAGAGTATCGTAATTGGGGATAAAAATCTATATAGATAGATTTAAAAGGATACTCGACTAAACCCAAGGAACGTATATTCATTTGATGCTAAAGTCGTTTAGCATGGCAAACTCCAAGAGATGTCTCATGTTGATGAGCCATGGAGTGTATCTCTCTTAATAGTCCCCACAGACTCCTGAAAAGAGAGATCGCATGAGTGACAATCATGTATGTAATGAAATATACAAGACCTGATGATGATCAGTCATATTCTGGAGAAGTTCACTGTGAGACAGTGAAAAACATCTTAAAGTACTTAACATGCACTAAGGATGTGATCATATTTATGGTGGGTCTGAATTAAAACTAGAGGGCTTAACAGACTCAAGTTTTTTCAGACAGACCAAGACGACAAAAAATCCACTTTAAGGTAAAGCGTTACCTTGAACGGTGGTGCGGTGAAATTGGAAAGGTTCCAAACAGTAAAGAGATATTTGTTTAGTGATAAAGACAAAGTATATAGCTATAAATGAAGCTGCAAGTTGATTATTTGGATGATAAGTTCATTACAGAACTAGGAATAGTTCCTAAGTCTCATCTTGGATCTAAACATGTGTTGTGGCACTTTTATTTGATTATAAGAATTATTGAAAGGTGGGAAATCACTATAGAGATAGTGGACTCTCAAGAACAACATTACATATCCATTTACTGAAGCTTATCCAACAGCAGGATAATCGTCACTTAGAGAAGAAGGGTATGCGATACCATGGCAATTGGCTTTAGTGCAAGTGGGAGATTGAATGTAGTATGCACACAAGCCAATCATTTTTGATGATAAAGCATATACTTTGTAATAATCTTATTCATTTATTAATAAAAAATATTAATTTATTAAAGGCTTTTAATTATCTACATGATGTTGTTTTATAATATGTGATAAACTCATAGTTTTAAGCAATGCTTTTAGAATATTGACGATGATCATTCTAATGAGATCTAAATTCTTAGAAAGCTTAAAACTAAAATAGTTCCCAATCGTTGGATTACTAAATTGGGGATTAGTGAATCCGAATAGATTGGTACATATGTTGCTTGCTCATTGGATGAGGATGATTGATGTCATGATCATTTGTGTGGAGACACTAAAGCAAGTATGTAGGTTCTTATTAGAGAATAAGTTCACTGAATGTGGCTCGCTAAGGAATACCTAATGGAGTTTTACTTGCCTGTCAATAGGAATTCCTGTAGTGATAGTAGTACAAGTGATCCTTGGACTTGAGATCATCATAATATCTTATCTATGATAAGTTATACTTTAACTTATTCCTTAAGACCCTTAAGGGTATATCACAGGGTATGCTTGGGTATAATAAGTCATACATGGAGATAATGTATGATCAATAAAGAATCTACCACTTCTAGTAAAAGAAGAGAAATGTCCTATGTGATTCGATAAATGACAACCCAGTAGTCCTTGGCCAAGGCAGAATGAAATTAGAAAGGAGTTTCTAATTTGCATTATTTGGTGTTGCGAAATACATATAATTAAATAAATTAAGACTTAATAGTAATTCCATGTCTTATATTTAGTTGGGACATTGTATGGTGGAAGGATTGTATTGTACGGTAACTATTTACTCAAAGGTTCTTTTATGATTAATGTTAAAATCTATATTATCTGGAAAGTCTTTGATCGCTAGGGAGGCTTATCCCTATTGTAGAATAAATATTATTTATTTAAATAAATTAATTGTTTAATTTATTTATTTAAATAAGATTAGAATTGTTCTAATTGATTTATTCACAACCGGTTTAATATGGAGAACCTAAAGGGTCACACCATAAAAGAAAGAATAATTATTTAAGAAGTTAATGACATAATCGTAATAATATGTTAAGTATATTTAATTTAATTTATGGTGATAGAATAAATTAAATAGCTTAATATTTATTATTTAATATTTTAGAAATATTAAATATAAATTAATAAGAGGAGTCTTATTAATATTATTACAATTATTATTATTTTAATTTCTAAAAGATTTTAGGAATTAATTTAATATTAGTACTCTCATTTATTCCTAATATGATTATGAGGGAAAATTAGTTAAAGGAGTTTAATTAATTATCCCTAATAAGATTAGGGAGCCCATTTAATTAAAAGAGTTTAATTAAATAAATAATAGCTTATTTTTAATTAAATAGGGTTACCTGATATCTTTATAAGGAGAGTCTTATATCAGATATCACAATGACGCAATTCCAATAGTTGGAGAGTACGTCCTTTTTCTATAGAGATAGAAAACTAGGGTTTAGCCAACCACCCTTCTTCTTGAATATTTCTTCTTCCTTGGTGGATCACCTCTAGAGGCCAAACACTTGGGTGACTAACGTTGATCAAAGGAAGGAACCAAACCCGGTGGATTCAAGTTGAACGCGAAAAGTATTGGAGGTGAACTTGTACCTGAGGAAGCTCGAATCTTCAAGGGTATGATTCTTGTTCTTCATATCTTTTCGTTTAATTAATAATAGTGCATAAAGGATGATCCGGTTATATGGTTTGTAAAATTTTAAACTCTGATTTTACATGTTTTCGCTTATTTTGTGCAATTTGATTGCGTTCATGAATATTACAAACCTAACACATACTAACATCATATGACAAACATATGACAAGTTTTGTACAAGTTTATCAACTTATTTATCTTCAAGTTGTTTATTCATCTTATTCGGCTTAAGTCCATTGCTTATCCACTTCCCTTATGTTCTTAGCATCTAAGTTCATTAGATTACACTTCTCTTATCAACCTACCATGATAGAGATAGAAGAGACAAGATCAATTACCTTTAAAGATTACTTCTTCTTCTTGGAAAATCTAACAAAGGAAGCTTTGAATTAAAAGTGCTTATTCTCTCTAACACTTAAGTTACTTTATAAGAGAAAGTTGAAAGGAATTTGATCAAGCAATAAATGAATTATGAGCTCTCTATTTATAGGCTTGACAAAGTGAGGGTACCTTAGTCATTTGGACATTCCACCTCCTTTAGTCACCTCCTTATTATTCATTGCTTATCAACCAAGTCTACTTGCTAACCACTTCTATTACTTGGCCATCACCACACTTGGTCACCACACAAAATGTTTGCCCATCAAGTCAAGTCTACCCACATCTCACTTAGATTGCCCCATGGATCATAGCCAATTCATTGGGCTTACTTAATTAATCTAGCTAATTTCTTATTGGGCTTATACTACAATAGTTTGGACTCATGACATATCAAATACTTAGGCTTGAGTATCACTTACTAATTGGACTTCTACCATTAAGCTAATAATCCTACAAGTCCATTACCTTTAATTAAACAACTTAACATAAATACCTCACGTATAATTCTCGTATGCTAGCTCGTATACAAATTCGTAATATACGTTATTTCAATCTCCATACACAATATTATAATACGTCGTATTATACTCACGTTCATTACCTCGTATAATGCATACGCATCATACGATTACAACTTTCTTTCCTTAACGCTTAATAAACCTAACGTTCCCAAATTAAGTCCAAATGCAAAATATTGTGATTTCCATACTTAGATTATTATTACATAATCCATCTCGTCTTGATATTATAACGTTACGTATTTCTTGGAAGTTCAAAAATAACTCCCAAGCGTTAAATGGTGAATAGTGTTTTTTGTAAACTTCCTCGGAAAACTTTTATTTTCGTCTAGAAAATTCAAACACTTTAATTCATTCACGTGGTTCAAATACTACGATGTTCCGACATTTCTAGGTTATAGAACGTCATACATCTTATTAACACATATAATGACAAATAAGATTATTTTATTCATTATTTAATTCTTTCAAATATTTTACAAAGGATCCGAATTTCTCGGTCGTTACAATTTTTCTTATGGAATTTCTACCTTTTTGTGTCGGGGTTACTATTCACGTATACGGCACTATTCACGTATACACCATTATTCACGAATACAGCACTATTCACAGAAAAAAATTAATTTTTTTTTCCTTTGTCCAAGTTATCTATTATGGTTACTATCTTTGATTGTATCCATGTTTTGATCTTCATTCTTGAATTTTGCTCCACAATTGATTATTATGGAGTATTTTTAAACTTGGATAAACTAAAGTACGAATCCCTAATCTTTATCCTTTTATCTCACTGGATTCATTTTTTTAAAAATATTTTCATCATCCTCAGTCCTAAATGGTGATATAACTGAATATCTTTGGCCTGTAGTGCAAAGATGAATGATTACTTGATGAATATCTTTGGCCCGTAGTGCAAAGATGGACAGGTGTTGAGATGAACATGACCAACTGGTGATACAAATGAATATCTTTGGCCCGTAGTGCAAAGATGAATATTTGATTCAGGATTTATATTGATTGATGTTATAGGGATAAAATATTGATGATGGACTTTTAAATCATAGAAGATAGTAGACTTCATTCTCTACTTAACTCTTCTAATGAATTGTTATTTCCGCTATGAATATTGATCTAAAACTTGTTGTTCATTATATTTTATTTGATTTATTGAAGGCTAACGATAATATTTTCTACATTATCTTAGTCATAATATTTTTTACTAGGCTAGTTGAGCTCACCATTTTCCTTTTTGTTCCATTTTTCTTCTCAGGATGCGAGAATATAACGGGAACTAGTCAGGGTGTGGAGTGATATTTCAGGACAGTTATTTTAGCAGTCCTCACTATTTTGTAAAATAGTGTATCAATAATTGTAATGAGAACTAATTTGAGTTTGGATATTGTCTAGAAGACAATATTTGTATTTAAACTAATAGCATATGTGTTGTCGTATTTTGCACGATAATTATTGTGACGAACGAGAATTTTATAATTAATTTTAATATTTATTGAATTAAATAAATATTTTTCGATGATTTAATTATTAGATTAAATAATTAATCGACGCGCATGATTGTGGTAGATTAATTTAATTATATGTGTTACATTTATTAAATTAATGTAGAGAGTTTTTATTATCAAAGTATGTGATTATGTGAGCTTATTGTATTAAAAGAAATATTTAATAAGCAAATTTGTATTTTAATTAATTTAATTATTAATTAGAGAATTAATAATTTGACATTATTTATTAATGAGTTATTTAATTATGTGACTATGTGAATTTATGAGAAATTATTATATTTTATTTATAATAAATTAAATAAGATATGAGTTTATTTTATAAAGGAGTGTGACATTAATTAACCAATATGATAAAGGTTTTATTTAATTAAATGAGATTAAATCTTTTGAAGCTAGCCAAACAAGGCCCTAAGAGGAGTTGGTGCAGTTAACCCATGATTGGGCCAACTGACCACTCTCTGCTTTCGATTATCGATCATTATATCTGACGTCTTCTTTTCTTTTTTTCATTTTTGCCTAAGTCTAAGAAATATTCAGAGAGAGTCTGAGAATTTCCAAGAAAAATTAAGATACTGTGAAAGAGAATTGAGAGTGAGGAAACTAAGCCTACTAATTACATCCTACAGGGTAATCTCCTCCTTCCCAAATTCTATTTTACGTATTTAGTTTTCATAAAATGGGTTTCATAGTTTTTGGCTTTCAAACCTCTGTTATGTCTCTGTAATTGAGAAATTGTGCTATTATATGGATATATGTAATAATAAGAGTAGCATAACATGTTATATATATATTGCATGATTCCATATCATCAGTTTCATAGTATTACATCGTATATGATTTCTACAAAATTACAGAGTTTGGGTTTTGGCCTTAAGGCCTTATACGTTATTTTAGTATGTCAAACATAAATGTTTTAAGTAAAATTTACACTAAGTATAATGTTATGCATGTTGATACTGAAGAGACCAAAGTTTAAATAAAGCGGATTCGATTGTTATAACGAATCCAGTAGTGACAATTTTCATGTTTTATTTTCAAAACCTTCAAGAACATCAAGAACAGTGAAAGTAAATGTGTTGATTTTGCAAATTATGTGTTGTAACTTGTTAAAAATCATGCTAGATGGGTTAAGTAATGATTATATATGTATTAAAATGATTGGGTAAATCTAAATTTGTGTAAAAAATAACTAATTGGAAGTTATGGCCATATTCATGTATAATTTTACGTGTGGTTGATTTTGGCCTAATTTGGCCTTGTTATGTTCATAAACCGCAGAATCAGAAAATGAGCTTTAAGTAACCCGCTTCTTATGCAACGTTACTAAACTAAATTACCCTTACAAATGATCAAAATAAATAAATAAATAAATAAATAAATAAATAAAAAATAAAATAATAATAATAATAATAATAAATAAATATTTGATGAAAATTATTATTAAAATATTTATAAAATAAATTAAATATTTTAATTGAGATATTTATGAAATAAAATAAATATTCGATGAAAATTATTATTAAAATATTTATAAAATAAATTAAATATTTTAATTGAGATATTATGGAATAAAATAAATATTCGATGAAAATTATTATTAAAATATTTATAAAATAAATTAAATATTTTAATTGAGATATTATGGAATAAATTAAATATTCGATGGAAATTATTATGAAATTATTTATTTGAGTGTAATAATAGTAAGAGAATGAAAACATTCTAATTTAATTAAGTAATTAAATTAGAAGGTAATGATTTGTTAAATAAAGTGGAGTTTATATTAAATAATTAAGTGAAAATGTAACTAATGAATGTCATGAATACATATGGTATGTGTGTAGGATTTGTGGTGAGCGGAAGTAGTAATTGTTTAGCCTACGACGAGGCAAGTTTCTAACCCTACTTGTCATTATTGTTCAAGTGTATTAATTACCTCGAGTAAATTATCATTATTATTATTCATGTTCAAATGTTATATTAAAGATTGATTATCTTTTCAAAGCATGATTCAGATTATACAATAATTGTCCTATTGTATACTTCACGAGATTATTATTCAATTTGAATATCATTATTATTGAACCTTATTAGACTAGTGAACCCTTATTGATTCGACTAGTCCATAGTTGATGAGCGTTCTAAATTCCGAACCTTGATGAATTGTCCAAACCAAACTTCCTTTTGGCGCGGACTCGAATGTCAAACCGAGATGAACAACCTATGCAAAGGGATTTACTTATCGTTAGCGTTAAGATATTGTGCATGATATTGTACTAAGGGTGATCCCCTAAATCACGAGTAGAAAGGTCCATAGTCTTACGATCATTAAAGGTTTCAAGTATAACCCTTGATAACCTGGGACATAGTTCAAGGTCTTATGACCCTCGAAATTTTTTTGTTTCTTGTTATTCATTCTTGATTCAAAAGTTGAGCTTTTATTCGGATGTCTTTGATTTACTCGCATGTTATTATCTTTGTTATTTCATTATTATACTTGTGGGCATTAGTGCTCACTCTTGCTTAATAATAACATTGCGAGTTAAGAGCGAAAGAACCCATTGAACCTTCCACTAGTAAAGGCAAGGGCAAAGTTAGCAAGTGTTGAAGACTTGTTATTTTATTTGATGATGTATTTAGGTTAGACTTAAGTTAATGATGTTGTTTAAGACTTAATTGTTTATGATTCCACGATGATGTTTAAGGTTAGAGTAACACAGGATTGTATTTATTATGTAGTTGATGTAACCCATAAGGGGAGATTTATTATTATTTTATCTATTGCATGGTTTGCATTTATTATGGGTAGATAGATAGATGATATTTATACAGTGAACACCAAATCCTGTGGAATTGAAGTACCCGGATTTGGGGGTGTCACAAGTTGGTATCAGAGCTGTATGTTATGAACCTTAGGTAGGGGAACAACCTTAGGTAGTAGCCTTATAGAAAGAAGATAGTGATGGAAAACTCTTATCGAGTTATAAGAAATGAATTTATGTAATTCATTGAAGATAATAAAAGACCTTATGTGTTTATATGTTAAAGTATGCGTTAGGTGATACGACTTTGTAACTAAAACTTAAAATTTTGTGTCAAGATGTCGAATGTTGGAGAAGCTAGTCAAGCTGGGGAGGAAGAAACCCGTGTACCTATAGTACCGACAAAGGAGGAGCCCCGAGACATTCATGTCGTTAGGGAGCAACTGGTACAGAGGGAGTCATCTCCATTGATCACCGTTGTTGGTCAGGAGCATGAGCCCGAGACTGATCCTGAGGAGGAATTTGTTGAGGAAGAGGAAGAGGAAGAAGAGGAGTTACCACGGTACACCGTTGATGCTGAGATGTATGACACGTTATACGACCGTAACGTGGAGTTATGAGACGAGGTCTAGGATTTGATTGAGTGAAATTTGTTATTCAAAGATATTACTCTAGAAGCGAAGAGAGAGGAGATTTCACTCTTCTCGACGGGCAAATATAGAATGGGATTTGGTCCATGAGAAGGGTCAAACTGAAGATAAGACCGAGGAGATAGAAAAGCTGAAGAAGGAACTGAAGGAAACCTCCGAAAGACTGAACATAGCAGAAGAGGGATGGGTAAGAGAATCGCGTCGAGCTGATCGTGCAGAAGATGATAGTCGTGCAAAGAAGGCAAAGCTTGAAGAGACATATTCTACACTTAATCATGCAATGGATGAGGCCCAAGATCGAGTTTTGAGGTACCCCATTCAGTTCGAAGGACTTCCATCGTATATGCTGGATCGCAGGACGATGTCTCGTATCATGGATGAGGAGCGTGGCAAGGCTATTCAGCACCTTGATAGACAGTGATAGAATTTGTTTAATTATGTGAAAGACTTAATTAGTTTTTATATGTAAATTCTGACGTGTTTATGAACGAAAGAATATTTGAATGTTTTAAATCCTGTGGATTCTTTATTCTAGGATAGTTGATGTAAATAGCAGTTATGCTATCGTTTAATGTTAAAACTTTGATTTGAATGCAAATATATCAAGTTGTTTGAGATGATGTGTTAAGTGATATGTTAAATTGTTGAGTAATGCTTTAACTATTTAGAGAAATAAATAAAGTTCTAATAAAGCGTTTATTTAACGAGAAAAATGCCATGATGAGGAGAAGACAACAACGTCAACCCAACTTAGGAAGAGTCAACCAATAATAACAATTATGCTAACGCTAATCCGTGCGATGCGGCAGTTGATGAACTTCTTATTTGGATCCATGAATAACCAACCTCAAGCTCCACCAAACACAACGTTTAAGGACTTCAAGGCGGTGGGACCGCCAGAGTTCAAAGGTTCCATGAACCCAATCGAGGCTCAAACGTGGGTTATGGAAATGGAGAAGGTTTTCGGCGTTGCTTGGGTTAGAAGACCGAAGACCGCTTTTGCAGCGTTTATCTTTGAAGTGCGAGGCTAGCTCTTGGTGGCAAGCAAACAAAGTGCGAGGAGGTGAAGGTATAATTACGTGGGAGATATTTAAAGAGATATTTTTTGAAATGTATTTCCCAACTAGTTCACAGAACTAGGTGGAGGTTCAATTTCTAGAGTTGAAGCAGGAAATATGAGTGTGCCTGACTATGCGGCTAAATTCAACGAATTGGCAAGGTTTGCCCCGTATCAAGTTCACACGGATGAGAGGAAGGCGAGACGGTTTGAGCAAGGACTAAAGCCTTGGGTATACAGAGAGGTATCAATGTTTCAGCTAAACACGTTTGGTGGAGTACTGGAAAAGGCCATCCTCGCTGAAGGAGGAAGCGATGCGGTGACCAAGTACAATCAAGATCAAAAGAAGAAGAAGAGTGAAGGTGAAGGAAATAACAAGTTCAGTGGAAGTGGCACAGGAGGTGGAAATTTCAATCAGAAGAAAAGGTGAAACGACAGCTAATCATCGGGGAATCAGCAAGGTAGTCAGAAGAAAAGAATCGAAGCATGCCCAACTTACGGGAAAGCCCATCTGGGAGTTTGTATGAAAGGAAAAGGGTATGCTACAATTGTGGACAGGAAGGCCACATAGCACCAAACTGTCCAAACCCAAAGAAGGGTGCTTGTTTTACTTGTGGTTCGAAGGACCATCTGGCAAGAGATTGTCCCAAGAAGGGATCGAGAGGGTCAGGATCAGGAGGAAACCGGGGAAATAACAGTGAAAATGCCTTAACCATCACCGGACCAACCGCAAACAAAACAAACCGACCGCCTTGGGACTTTCAATATGACGGTGCAGAGATACAACCCGATCTCGTGATGTGGTGTCAGGTATCATTCCGATCAATGAAATTAATGCTTATATTTTATTTGATTCGGGTGCTACTTGTTCCTTTATATCCGAAGACTTTGCTAATAGTTTAGATTTGCTTATGGATGAGTTGGAATATTCCATGAATATAGAAATTGCGAATAGGAGATAATTTCTGTTAAATGCGTGTTTAAGAACTGTAGAGTGGATATTAAGGGTAATATCATGAACGTAGATCTTATCCCTATTCGACTTGGGGAATTTGACGTTATTTTGGGAATAGACTGGTTATTCAATTACGGGGCTGTAATTGATTGCCAAAAGAAGCGTATTAACCTTATGACTCCATCAAAGGTTGTGTTTTATGGTAGCAAGTCGCCTAGACAAGCGAGTTGTCTGACGATGATGCAGGCCAGGAAGTTGTTAAGACAAGGCTGTGTAGGATACTTAGCTTACATAGTCGAAAGTCGAAAAGAGAATTCGAAGGTAGAAGAAATACCGATTGTGAGGGACTTTGTCGACGTATATCCAGATGATTTACCAAGACTTCCACCAGATAGAGAGGTAGATTTCGTAATCGATTTGGCGCCCGGAACTGCTCCAATATCGAAGGCACCATACCGAATGGCACCGAGAGAGATGAAGGAATTAATGGTACAACTACAAGAATTGTTGGACAAGAAGTACATTCAACCGAAGCGTATCGTCGTGGGGGCCTTGGCGGTGTTGTTTGTGAAAAGAAGGATGGATTGATCGACTGCATTGACTACGAGAGAACCTGAATAAGGTCATGATTAAGAACAGATATCCATTACTGAGGATCGACGACTTGTTTGATCAATTGAAGGAGCGAGGTACTTTTCCAAGATAGACTTGAGAAGCGGTTATCGTCAATTGAAGGTGAGGCCGAGGATGTACCAAAGAGCTGCGTTCAAAACATGATCTGGTCACTCTGAATTTTTAGTAATGTCGTTTGGTCTTACGAATGCTCCCGCAAAGACATTTATGGGACTAATGAATGGTGTGTTCAAGCCATTTTGGACAAGTTAAGTAGTGGTATTTATAGATGACATTTTGGTCTATTCGAAAACCAAAGAAGAACACGAAGAGCATTTGAGATTAACGTTGGAAGTATTGAGAAGGGAAAAGTTGTATGCCAAGTTTTCGAAATGCGAATTTTGGATTGAACGAGTGCAATTTCTTGGGCACATGATCGATAAAAATGGAATTTCGTTAGATCCATCCAAAGTCGAAGCCGTGATTAACTGGGATTAGCCGAGGACGCCATCGGAAGTACGAAGTTTTCTTGGATTGGTAGGATATTATAGAAGGTTCATACAAGACTTTTCCAAGATCGCAACTCCGTTAACGAATTTAACTCGAAAAGCTGTGAAATTTGTTTGGACGGATAAGTGTGAGGAAAGTTTTCAAGAATTGAAGAAGAGGTTGAGTACGGCCCCTGTGTTATCTCTTCCGGAGGATACAGGAAATTTTGTTGTTTATAATGATGCATCGCATAAAGGACTTGGCTGTGTGCTGATGCAAAACGGCAAAGTCATTGCGTATGCATCACGACAGTTGAAGGATTACGAGATGGGTTACCCGACCCATGATTTGGAGTTAGCTGCAATTGTTTTTGCTCTAAAAATTTGGAGGCACTATCTATAAGGGGAGAAGTGTGAAATATATACGGACCACAAGAGTCTGAAATATATTTTTACACAGAAGGATTTGAACATGCATCAAAGAAGATGGTTGGAATTAATTAAGGATTACGACTGTGAGATTTTATACCATCCGGGGAAAGCAAATGTGGTTGCCGACGCCTTAAGTAGAAAAGGGTCGTGAGAAATTGATGATGTTAAGCGCTCGGGAGGAGCTAATTACGAAATGGAAAACTGGAGTTGGAAGTGAAGTATCCTATGGAGATTGATGAGAAGCTATTTCGGATGCAACGGTACAACTCTACTAGATAAAGTAAAGGAGGCTCGACTTGTGACGAAGAATGTAAAAAGGTGACAAAAGAAGATATCGAAGGAACCGAACCAAGATTTAAGATGGATAAGGAAGGAATACTGAGATTTGAAAATAGAATCTGGATTCCGCCAGTACAAGAAATTAAGGAAGAAATTCTGAGTGAGGCTCATAGTTCGAGATATTCGATTCACCCAGGTAGTACAAAGATGTATCAAGATCTTCGACAACATTTCTGGTGGCCGAATTTGAAACGCGATGTTGCAGAATGTGTTGCCAAGTGTCTGACCTGTCAGAAAGTAAAAGCAGAACATCAAAGACCGAGTGGATTGCTACAACCGTTAGAAATCCCAGAATGGAAATGGGAACATATTACAATGGACTTCGTGGTTGGCCTTCCGACGACTCAGAAAGGCTACGACGCAGTATGGGTTATCGTTATCAATCGACGAAATCCGCACACTTCCTTCCAATCAAAATTAGATTCAACTTAGATCGGTTGGCAAGGTTATATGTGAAAGAGATTGTTTGAGACACAGAGTGCGGGTGTCAATTGTTTTTCGATAGAGATCCGCGCTTCACATCAAATTTACGGAAACGTCTTCAGAATGCATGGGGTACGCAATTGCGAATGAGTACAACTTACCACCCTCAAAGCAGATTTAACAGTGAGTGAGAGAGCGATTCAAACATTAGAAGATATCTTTGAGAGCACGTGTGATGGACTTCAAAGGAAATTGGGATGATCACCTACCGTTAGTAGAGTTCGGCTACAACAACAGTTACCACGCTAGTATAGGCATGCCGCCTTACGTAGTGTTATATGACAGAAAGTGCAGAACTCCGCTTTACTGGGATGAAGTTGGTGAAAGACAATTGCTAGGGCCAGAATTGGTACAACAGACGGCAGAAATAGTAAAAGTGATTCGAACACGATTGGTAGCGGCTCAAGATCGACAGAAGAAATACGCTGATCCACATCGTAAAAATATCGAGTTTGAATCTGGTAGTTATATTTTATTGAAGGTCTCTCCCTGGAAGGGGAAGATCAGGTTCGGAAAGAAAGGGAAATTGAGCCCAAGATTCATTGGACCCTCTGAACTACTGAGAAGAATCAGAAAAGTTGCGTACGAGGTAGCCTTACCTCCAGCACTCGAGAATGTCCACAACGTCTTCCATGTTTATGTATTACGACCCTACAAGGCCGATTACAAGCATGTAATTGAATATGAACCCCTACATTTTGAGAGAGACTTATCTTATGAAGAAATTCCTGTCCAAATTGTCGACCGAAAAGAACAAGTTCTCAGAAATAAAGTTATACCTTTTGTTAAGGTAATTTGGAGGAACCACAACATCGATTTAACCTACGTGGGAACTCGAAGAGAATATGATGAAGAATTACCCTCATTTATTTACTTAATTTATGTAACCGATTAGGGATGAATGTTTGTAAGGGGGGGGGAGAATGTAATGGTCGAATTTATTGAGTCGTGATTAGGGACGTAATCCTTTTAGGGGGGAAAGATGTGATTTAACGAGAATTTTGTAATTAATTTTAATATTTATTAAATTAAATAAATATTTTCGATGATTTAATTATTAGATTAAATAATTAATTGACTTGATTGTGGTAGATTAATTTAATTATATGTATTGCATTTATTAAATTAATGTAGAGAGTTTTATTATCAAAGTATGTGATTATGTGAGCTTATTGTATTAAAAGAAATATTTAATAAGCATATTTGTATTTTAATTAATTTAATCATTAATTAGAGAATTAATAATTTGACATTATTTATTAATGAGTTATTTAATTATGTGACTATGTGAATTTATGAGAAATTATTATATTTTATTTATAATAAATTAAATAAGATATGAGTTTATTTTATAAAGGAGTGTGACATTAATTAAACTATATGATAAATGTTTTATTTAATTAAATGAGATTAAGTCTTTTGAAGCTAGCCAAACAAGGCCCTAAGAGGAGTGGGTGCAGTTAACCCATGATTGGGCCAATGACCACTCTAGCGCTCCGGTTATCGATCATTATATCTGACGTCTTCTTTTTTCTTTTTTCATTTTTGCCTAAGTCTAAGAAATATTCAGAGAGAGAGTCGAGAATTTCCAAGAAGAATTAAGAATATTGTGAAAGAGAATTGAGAGTGAGGAAACTAAGCCTACTAATTATATCCTATAGGGTAATCTCCACTTTCCCAAATTCTATTTTA
Source organism: Panax quinquefolius (assembly GCA_020205615.1). Classification (NCBI taxonomy): domain Eukaryota; kingdom Viridiplantae; phylum Streptophyta; class Magnoliopsida; order Apiales; family Araliaceae; genus Panax; species Panax quinquefolius. Next base: position 42,454,089 of record CM035151.1, on the reverse strand, counting down.
CGTTATTTAGTTTTCATAAAATGGGTTTCATAGTTTTGGCTTTCAAACCTACATTATGTCTCTGTAATTGAGAAATTGTGCTATTATATGGATCTATGTAATAATAAAGAGTAGCATAACATGTTATATATATATATATATATATATATATATATATATCATGATTCCATATCATCGGTTTCATAGTATTACATCGTATATGATTTCTACAAAATTACGAGTTTGGGTTTTGGCCTTAAGGCCTTATCGTGATTTTAGTATGTCAAACATAAATGTTTTCGTAAAATTTACACTCATATAATGTTATGCATGTTGATCTGAAGAGACCAAAGTTTAAATAAACGGATTGGTGTTATAACGAATAAAGTAGTGATAATTTTCATGTTTTATTTTCAAAACCTTCAAGAACATCAAGAAACGTTGAAAGTAAATGTGTTGATTTTGCAAATTATGTGTTGTAATTTGTTAAAAATCATGCTAGATGGGTTAAGTAATGATTATATATGTATTACAATGATTGGGTAAGTCTAAATTTGTGTAAAAAATAACTAATTGGAAGTTATGGCCATATTCATGTATAATTTTACGTGTGGTTGATTTTGGCCTAATTTGGCCTTGTTATGTTCATGAATGAAAGCAGAATGCGAAAATGAGCCTAAATAACCCAGCTTCGCCATGCGTTATAAACTAAATTACCCCTAAGACGGTCAAAAAAAATAAATAAATAAATAAATAAAAAAAAATAAAATAATAATAATAATAATAAATAAATATTTGATGAAAATTATTATTAAAATATTTATAAAATAAATTAAATATTTTAATTGAGATATTTATGAAATAAAATAAATATTCGATGAAAATTATTATTAAAATATTTATAAAATAAATTAAATATTTTAATTGAGATATTATGGAATAAAATAAATATTCGATGAAAATTATTATTAAAATATTTATAAAATAAATTAAATATTTTAATTGAGATATTATGGAATAAAATAAATATTCGATGAAAATTATTATTAAAATATTTATAAAATAAATTAAATATTTTAATTGAGATATTATGGAATAAATTAAATATTCGATGGAAATTATTATGAAATAATTTATTAAAAGTGTAATAATAGTAAGAGAATGAAAATATTCTAATTTAATTAAGTAATTAAATTAGAAGGGTAATGATTTGTTAAATAAAGTGGAGTTTATATTAAATAATTAAGTGAAAATGTAACTAATGAATGTCGTGAATACATATGGTATGTGTGTAGGATTTGTGGTGAATGGAAGTAGTAATCGTTTAGCCCTACACTTGACGAGGCAAGTTTCCTAACCCTACTTGTCATTATTGTTCAAGTTTATTAATTACCTCGAGTAAATTATCATTATTATTATTCATGTTCAAATGTTATATTAAAGATTGATTATCTTTTCAAAGCATGATTCAGGTTATACAATAATTGTCCTATTGTATACTTCACGAGATTATTATTCAATTTGAATATCATTATTATTGAACCTTATTAGACTAGCGAACCCTTATTGATTCGACTAGTCCATAGTTGATGAGCATTCTAAATTTTCGAACCCTTGATGAATTGTCCAAACCAAACTTCCTTTGGTGCGAACTCGAATGTCAAACTGAGATGAACAACCCTGCAAAGGGATTTACTTATGTGTTAGCGTTAAGATATTTTGCACAGTATTGTACTAAGGGCTGATCCCCCTAAGTATGAGTAGAAAGGTCTATAGTCTTATGACTGTTAAAGGTTTCAAGTATAATCCTTGATAACCTAGGACATAGTTCAAGGTCTTATGACCCTCAGAATTCTTTTGTTTCTTGTTATTCATTCTTGATTCAAAAGTTGAGCTTTTATTCAGATGTCTTTGATTTACTCGCATGTTATTATATTGTTATTTCATTATTATACTTGTGGGCATTAGTGCTCACTCTTGCTTAATAATAACATTGCAATTAAGAACGAAAGAACTGACGAACCTTCCACTAGTAAAGGCAAGGGCAAAGTTAGCAAGTGTTGAAGACTTGTTATTTTATTTGATGATGTATTTAGGTTAGACTAAAGTTAATGATGTTGTTTAAGACTTAATTGTTTATGATTCCAAGATGATGTTTAAGGTTAAAGTAACTTTGGGATTGTATTTATTATATAGTTGATGTAACCCCATAAGGGGAGATTTATTATTATTTCTATCTATTGCATGGTTCGCATTTATTATGGGTAGATAGATAGATGATATTTATACAGTGAACACCAAATCCCGTGGAATTGAAGTACCCGGATTTGGGGGTGTCACAATTATAATATTGAAGTTGTAGTTGTTTTCTGTACCATGTATTTGGCGACTCAGAATGGGTTGTGTAGACCTATTTTGGGGACGTCACAGACTTACCCTTATTGTAGAATAAATGTTATTTATTTAAATAAATTAAATAGTTTAATTTATTTATTTAAATAATATTAGAATTGTTCTAATTGATTTATTCACAACCGGTTTAATATGGAGAACCAAAAAGGTCACATCATAAAAGAAAATATTTATTTAAGAAGTAAATGACAAAATTGTAATAATAAGTTAAGTGTATTTAATTTAATCTATGGTGATAGAATAAATTAAATATCTTAATATTTATTATTTAATATTTTGGAAATATTAAATATGAATTAATAAGAGGATTCTTATTATTATTACTAGTACTATTATTAGTTTAATTCCTAAACGAGTTTGATAATTAATTAATAAAAATACTCTCATTATTCCTAATTGGATTCAGAGCCTAATTAATTAAAAAAATTAAATTAATTAAAATAAAATCCTATTCCTAAATGGTTTAGGAGGGTTGCTTATATTTATAAATAAGAGAAGTCTTATTATGGGTTAGGGTTACACACTTAATTCCAAGAGTTGGGAGAGTACGCATAATTCTATAGAGATAGAATCTAGGGTTTTATCAAACATTCATCTTCTTGAATACTTGTTCTTCCTTGGTGGATCACTTCTAGAGGTCAATCACTTGGGTTGCTAACGTTGATCTAACGAAGGAATCCAACTCGGTAAATTCAAGAAGAACGTGAAAAGAATTGGAGGAGAACTTCTAATGATTGTGAATTTTGTAAAGAATTAAAAATATTTATTGAATAAAGTAAATTTTTTAGTTGGAATATTTATTAAATAAAATAATCATTTGATGAAAATTATTATGGAATAATTAATTTGAGTGTGATAATATTGATTAAATTATGTGAGATGATTTTATAATTGATGCGTATTTTATTACGCTAATGTGATGAAAATATTCTAATTTAATTAAGTAATTAAATTAGAGGATTAATGATTTGTTAAATAAAATTATAATTATATTGGCTAAGTAATTTAATTAAATTAAGTGTGACATGTGTATCATATAATAAGGGAATTATTAAAATAAATAAAAGGGGTGGTTATTGGGTTAGCCAAACAAGGCCTTGAGACCTTTTGTATTTGATAATTGCTGAGAGCCTTTGTTGTTGATAACTGATAACTTAAGTTTACGTAAACCCATTCATCAGCTTAGTTACGCTCGATTGCAAAGTTTGAGAATAGAGAAAATTGAGAGAAACAGAGAAAGAGAGATTCAGTGTGAAAATTGAGAAGATGGAGTTCTGAGTATTCAAAAGAGGAAGAAGATTAACCAAGCTTTCTTTATCATCTAGCTAATATAAGAAGGAATCAAAATGTATAAACTAACTCTAAGTTCTTAGTTTTTATTTCTCAAAGTTTTTTCACTGTAAATGGTTTTGATGATTGATTTGTTAAAAATTAGTTATATTTGCTCTTGGGTATAATTAAATTGTTATGTATCATCTATAATTGGATTTTAAGTAACCAAATTCGTTTATATGTGTTAAAGAAGAGGAATTTGAGTTTTGGTTGTAATATGCAAATTATAGTCTGTTTAGAGGCTAAAATTGGTTGTTAATCCATGCTTGAAATCTTAAAGATGGTTGTTTGTGGTAGAACTCTGAGATGCAAAAACAATGCAATCTAAACAGATCAAAATGTTTGAAAATCAAAGATGTGGTGAATGATTTCGCTAAGTATGTCAAAATATGAAAAACTAGTATGAACATGAGATTTGAACCTTTAATTTGGTTTGTTAAAAGTTGTTGGGGTGTTAGAATGGTTCTGTTTATGCTTTATGTTGTGTTTGCTAAATGTATAACATCTGGGTTTGGTTAATTTGGAGTTTGGGTGGAGAAACTAGGAGTTTTGTAAAGAAGCAGAGGTCGTTGTTCGCTTTCTCGAAAGCGATTTCGGCAAAGCGTTGTAAGCGCTTACTTTTTAAGCCGACCGCACCAAAGGGTCGAGTCGAGACCCAATAATAAATTGTTAACAATATAGCTTGGGGAATGTTAACCTAACTTATTTTAATGATTGTAGAGAAACCTAAAACATGTTATAAGACATAATAACAGGTTATACTCACTAAGATGATGTTATAAGTTATGAACTAATAAGTTACGAAATTTTCTAACTCGAGGTCTGTGGGAATTGGAGATGTCGTTTAAATGATAAGTCTTGTGTTATATGTTAATAGAGAGTTTAGATTCATGACATGTGAATGATTAGGATAATCAAATCTTCAGCTAACATTATAGACTTGACTAAAATGAGAAGTAAACCAATGAAGTTAGTGTTAATATAACTAATTGGTATTGTGATCCTAATGGTATATGTAGGATATCTGAATAGCGTGAATACTAAGTTTGTAACGAACGCACGAGGAAAGTTCCCTAAACTTTTCTACTTTATAATTCAACGAGATTTCTTATGTTGTTCGAATGTCTATGTTTCTCAATAAGCTTTCTAATTCTTTCAAAAACATTACTTTGATAAATGATGTTTATTCGATTGCGAATCATTGTATTCTATCATTGTTTAAGTACTATCGCGTGAGATGATATTGTTATTGAACTCTTGAATGACTATCAAATCCTTATTGATTCAACTTATACTTAGTTGATGAACGTTCTAAAAATCTAAATTTCCTTTGAAGCTATTTCAAACCAAACTTCCTTTGGTGCGGATTCTAATGTTAAAGACTGAGATGAACAACCCTATAATGGGGGATTATGTTGTCGGAAACTATATTTCATATAAGACCCCAGATTTTATGAATAAAAATTTAATTTTCTCGAAATATTATTTTGAATAATAAGGTGTGGATTTGATATAATGTTATAGTTGTGGGAAATATTTATAAATTTTACAAAGTATGCAAGTTGTCATAAAATATTCGTTTGGTCGAGGAATATTCGTACGATGACACAATCATTGGTGGACCTCGCTAAGGAATTTACCGTCAGAGTTAGAAAACGACATAAATATCTTTTTATAAAATAACGGCGAAAGTTTTACCATTAACTGTTGAAATACACGGTGATAAAAGTACAGTAATACGTGTTGTTGCATAGTAGCACACGGTATTGATTAATGATGCTTACGTGAGAAGTCACTCAGTTTTATTCAATTATTGCCACAATAATTGCTGCATAGTATCTCACGTTATTGATTCAATTATTGCACAATATTTTATATTATTAATGCAATAATTGAGATGATAAAGTTATTCATATTATTATTTGCATTATTGACAATATCTATAAAGTTCTGTCGAGGAAAGGGGTTTGGTCACCTAATTGTGCGCCAATAGGGAGAAATCATTATCGAAAAGCCCCCTCTTTCCTGGGAATGATCTGGTTGTTAATATTGTGAATTAAAATATTAATGATGTATGTTATTAAAAATATATTTTGAGAAGCCAAGTGAATTGAGATAAATAGAGAGAATTTTTATAAAGTATTTGTAATAAATTTGGCTTATTGCATGGACCCCCACTTACCTATTTTTCAAAATAATCGGTAGAAAGTTATAAAGTATATATATATATATATATATTATATAATAATTTTTGTTTTTTTTATGAAAAATAAAATATATTATATTTTATTATGCATAGTGTTTGCATAGTGTCTGCATAAAATTAGAAAAATTCGACGAATTCGCCGAATTTGTCCGTGAAACTTTTCTTCTGTTCACCCGTGAGAAATTTCAAATAGTATCCAGCCATTCCCCTATAAATAGGATGCTCAGTTTAGAAAAGAAAATCACACCAGAATCAGAGAATTCTTCTTCTATAATATTGAGCGTATTTTTTAAAAGTTTAAGGAAGCTTTGAGTTTAGAAAATAGTGAAAGTTTTCTTCAATAATATATCCGCTATACCAGTTGGAATTGCTCTTCTTTTTGAGGTAAGGGGTATTATTTATTTCATATTCGCTTACGATATTATTTTTCGTATTCGTAAGGAATTTTATTTTCTTTCAATATTCGTAAGGAATATTATTTTCGTTCAATATTCGTAAGGAATATTATCTTCGTTCAATATTCGTAAGAAATATTATTTTCGTTCAATAGTCGTAAGTGATATTATTTGTGTTCAATATTCGTAAGAAATAAAATTTTCTTCCATACTCTGTAGTATATAAATAATATTATTTCGTTTCAAATTCCGAATTCTACACTCATTTCGTTAAGTATTGCTTCTATACTCCTTGAAATTAGTAGAATATCCTTGAAATTTGCGTTTCATCTAGTATCATTTCACAATGATATTTTTCTGAACATTCTTGTTAAATTTTAAAACTTTTCATGTCGGGGTACTATTCATTTATACGGCACTATTCATACGTACGACACTATTCATATGTACGGGTAGTATTCACGAAGTACTATTCACGGGATACTATTCACTCGGGTACTATTCACCCAGGGTACTATTCATGACAAAAATTGATTTCTTTTCTGTCCAAATTATTTTTGATACGTGAATATTATTCTTGAATTTTACTCCACAAAGCAGTATCACGTTGACAATTTGGACATTTTTAAACTCTAGAAAAATTTAAAGTCTTTAATATTTATCCTTGATTTCATTTAATTGAATTTTTATATCATTGTCATCATCGTCATGCTTATATTGTGATAAAAGTCATCCTTGGCCCGTACTGCATAGATGGACTATTGATTGGTATGATTAAGACAAGGGATTATTCCGTATAATCATGACATGTAATGTTACAAATGATGTGGTAAAAGTCCTCATTGTCCCGTAGTGCATTGATGGACAGTTGTTGGTATGATCATGATCATGTGTTCTCTTCGGCCAAGGGTGCAAAGATGAATTGTTGTTTGACATGATCATGACCATTGTTGATAACACGTATATCCTTGGTCCGTAGTGCATGGATAATTCATGGATGTGATACTAATGAATATCATTGGCCCGTAGTGCATAGATAATTCAGCGATGTGGATTATTTATTAAGCTGAGTCTCAGCGATAAAATCGATGATAAACTTTTAAATCATAGAAGATAGTAGATATCATGTTCTACTTGACTTTTCTAATGGATTGTTATTTCCGCTGCAGTTGTTGATCTAAAACTTGTTGTCTATTGTATTTTATCAGTTGTTATACTGTTGAAGGCTAACGATAATTTATCCTGTATTATCTTAGTCATAATATTTTTTACTGGGCTAGTTGAGCTCACCCTTTTCTTTCATTGTTCTCTTCAGGAAATGAGAATATAGCTGGGACTAGTTAGAGAATGGAGTGATGGTCCGAGATAGTTGCTATAGTAGTCATCACTATTCTATGAAATAGTGTGATAATAATTGTAATGGGGACTTATTTTTGAGTTTGGATATTGTCTTGAAGGAAATATTTGTATTAAAACTCACAACTTATGTTTTGTCGTATTCTGCACGATAATTAATAATTGTATAAATTAAGTTTGTATTTGAATTTTGTACCATGTATTTAGCGACTCGGAATGGGTGATGTATACCTATTTTGGGGGTGTCACAGTTTGTATCAAAGCTTAGGGATATAATCCCTGGCTGAGATTTGAGGCTACAACTAGGAGGGGAGAGACGGGTAAATCCTTCGCTAGTATGACCTACCTAAGTTTACTTGTTATTTAATTGGTCGGTCAGAATATAGGGATAATATGTGGCATGTCAATTAACCCTTGTTTTGTGGCAGTATTTGAAAATGACATCTGAAAATGTTGAGATAAGAAATGGAGCACATGAGACCGTTGAGTCACCGATGATCAATAACCAAGATAATGTGCATCAGGAAGGCAATAATCCTCTTGTGAACAATGTAACGCCCGAGAAAATCGAATCTTTATGTGAATTAAATTTTTATTTGATTATTTGAATTAAATGATTTTAATTGATTATTTATGTTAGTAAGTTATGTGAAGGTCGTTCTATGACCTAGAATGTACGGATGTGGTTAGTATTCTGGCTATGTGCTAGGATTAATTGTTTTGAATTTCCAAGATGAAAATATATATTTTTTGAGAAATTTCCGTAAAAACACTATTCATCCGTTTCTGCTCGGAGATTAAGTTTGAATATCTGAGAAACTCGTAATGATAGGATTCTAAGACGTAATGGAATATCAAAAAATATTTAAGTTATGGCAAACGAAGTTTTCACATGCGAACTTAAAACCTAAGGGTTAGGAAAAGTGAGTTCCAAGAATTTAATGACTACGTATAATTATTAGGGTTATTATACGTGAGGAATACGAGTATGATACTAGATATTATACGAGTATATTACGAATATTATTATGACGTATAATATGAATATCGTACGAACTAAATACGAAGAGAATACATGAATTGTACGCATAGAATATGATTAGTCTTAATGGACTTTGAGTTTATGGATTTTGTAGAATCCAATTGGACTTGGATTATAGCAAGCCCAATGCTTTGTGAAATCAAGCCCAAGTTAGGCCCAATATGAATTAATGTTAAGGCCCAAACCAAGAAAATAAATCTCGAATCGAACCGATGGGTCACCGGATGGGTAAAACCCATGGGGCAACCCATGGGGGAGACCCATGGAGCATGTGGGACGGCCACTTGGCAACCAAGTAAAGTGGTTACTTGGTGGCCGCACAATGAATAGTAAGGAGGTGGGGCACAAAGACCATTTTACCCTCCATTTGGTTTTTCTATAAAAGGAAAGCTAGAGTTGGTCATTTAATGTTTTACAAACATTAACCAACATATTTTGAGAGCGAGAAAAGTGTGATAACAAGTAATCAAGTGAGTTCTAAGCAAAACATTCAAGCTTTATCAAGAATGCAGAGAACGTAAAGGTAATATTTCGTAAACATTAGTCTTCGATCTTTTTCGATTTCTTTTTCGTAGAGAAGTATGAATAGGTGGAGCATGTCTCTTCCGGAGTCATAAGGATTGCTAATACTGGATTAAATCATTATAAGTCATGTATGATTAGTAATCGTAAGCGGTTAAGTAAGTTTTAAAATCAAAGAAAATCGTAAAGCGTTTATTTGGTTGTTGATGGACAAATTGAAAACCATCATAGGGTATGTGCATCTTGTTTAGTTAGGATGTAAATGATGAATCAATGGAGTAGTTCCATTTGATTTGGCGTAGAAAACTCGAGTAACGAAGTTATGGCGCAATTTACGAAATTAGTCGTTAAATGTTGAAAACAGAAAAATCTCGGATTAGTAGTCGAAAGTTGCCGTGTAACGTGAAAACCATGGTTTTCAATGGCATAACGTAAGATAGGGTATTTGAGAGTTGTGGACTCAAGAATCGTCGAATTCTGACTTAGAACAAAGAAACGAGCTACGAATGCTCACGAACGTTAAATGAACGCTCAATAATGAGCTAATCAGTGAATTCTGTGTTAAAAGATTCAAAAATGAAATATTTTCTAATGAAATCATAGTGTATGTGATTAGTGTGCTAATGGCTTTTGAACGAGCCAATTCGGACGTAAAACGAATTAGTTATGAACCCGTGAATTTCACAGAATAAGAAAATTGTCAAAACTATTTGAGGCTCACCCAAAGCTTAATCAATCGCGCCTCAGCGCCAGAGAGCCAAGTCGAGAGCTTGGACACTGCAGAGTCACGCTGCAGTGTCACTCTTGCATTGGAGTCTCGCGCCGTAACGCCGAGACATGAGGTTAGCTACTGTTAGTTGGCGTCGCAGCGCAAATGATAGGTATGAGGCCGGCGCCGCAGCGATGAGCCAAGGGAAAAGTTAGACTTAGTCAGATTTTGAACCCAAATGTTGCAAGACCATTATGGGGCAAGTGTATATACTTAATGTACATGTTAAAACCATTCCTATGACACATCTATAGTGATGACGTTAAGAATTGAACGTGGTTTATTAGTAATGAAATGATGAATGTTAATAAGCCGTAAGGGTGGATAAATACTTGAACGCATTTTATTCATGAAATAAAGTCGGTTAAGTTATAGAAGAGAAAGAAGTTGGTAGAAACAATGTGATTAGATTGTTTGGTATCTAATTATAGTGTGCTATGTGAATATATCATGTAGATACTGTAAAGACTGAGAACTGTTGAATATTTATTAGAAGATGCTTGAAGGCAAGTTTTCTTAACGCTTGTCTAACCTCAGTGTTAGCCAAGTTCTATGTGATTCATGCTATGAGATGCATGAATTGTTTTGACGAAAGGGTCGATGCCAGATTTAACTCGGCTAGACTAATCCTGAAGAGTTGATTGATTTATTTACAAGTCTTTCAATATAGAATTGATAATGCTATCCTACGCCAATTGTTTGGTATGGATTCAAGGTAAGCCTGAGTATAAATAAACAAATGTATTTTACATCGATTATTCGATGGGCATGCGAGGTTGCCAAAACTTAAATGTAAATACGTTTAACGGATGAGTGTTGATGAACATAGAGTACTATAGGCTGATCACCTAGATGTGCTCGTAAGATATATCGGACTTACGGTCTTAGTGCCAGGTTGTCCTTTTTCATGAATGAAAACAAAAGAAAATGTTCGTGGTCTTTGACCTACTCAGAATTCCTAAGTTCCTATAAGTACTTTGGAATTGTTTTATGAGAAAGAAAAGTGATATACAATGTTTCATAGTACTTCATAGCTATTTGTTCAGTTATTGAAGAATAATCATATGATTCTCGACGTGGTATTTATATTATACATTGCTAGACTTGCTGAGCTAGTTATGCTTACTTCTTGCTTGAATTATATGATTGCAGCTAAGGCCGAACGAATTGAGGGTTCTAAGAAAGATAAAGGCAAGGCTAAAATGCATAATTAGTTATCCTCTAATAGACTAGTATGTTTGTATGTATTACACTTATGAATAATAAAGAATGTATTCAGTTACAGAACCTTGGAAAGGATTTATTATTATTATAATAAGAATGTAGTTAATACACTCATTGTGTTGTTGTTTCAATGCAATGAATGTATAATTAGTAGTATCGTGTAGCACCATCTGTCGGGTTGGAAGATACCCGGATTTGGGGGCATCACAGGTGGTATCAAAGCACTAGGGTTATAAAACTTAAGGGGGGAAGAATCTTAGGCTAATAACCTCATAAGTAGATGAGAAGTAGAAGTGAATGAACTCTAGTAGAATGAGTTAATTAAGTATTGAGGAAATTCAGTACCGAAAGATTTAAAAGATGGAAATTAACCCTAAATAAATTTAATTTAATTTGTGCTTATATTATTGTGTATTATGTACTAATCAACATGTTATGTGTTATTGTAGATGTCCATCGATAGCTACATGTATAGGGATATACATGTAGTGAGTGAAGAGTTAGTGAAAAGGATAGAGCGTGTACCAGTGCCAGTAGCGGCAGTATCAGTGATTAACATTGAAGAGTCCGAGCCTGAGGATGATATATCAGAGGATGACTATTCAGAGGGAGATATGGGATTGGCGTCATATATAGATATGATGATCGATGTAAAGGAAGATATGGAGGTAACATCGATTAATACGGTTGTACCTGTACTAGAGCCAACACCTCTGGATGCAATTAGGGCATTATATCTAGCGGTGCTTGACGCAATGTGCAACTGCGCACTATTGTGCAGAATCAGAGGGAAGAGATCAATGATGTTCATGAGGCTAAGGAATCTGTACAAGCAGATTTCAAGATTGAGCATGATGAGAAGGTGCTCATGAAGGATAAGGCCATGGAGTATAAGAATGAGGCCGTAGATCTTCGTAGAGAACTGGGGATGAGGGACCAGAAAATAGCACGGATGTCTTACATCCACGACAGTTCTCATGAGGATTTCAAGCTAAAGATTGCTTATTATTCCATTGAGTCGGGACAAACTCGACATACTATAAGTTAGGATATTGTGTCGATTCTGGAGAATGAGAAACACGAGAATGCTGTTATGCAGTATTAGGAGTTTAGAATGGAAAATACTTTTGTGTAGTGATGTAAAGCCCTCTTTTGTATAGTTAAAGGGTAGTCTTTTTGTAAATCCCAACTTTTGTGAAGTTCAATTGCAGGATAGAAATGTAATAGCTTTTGGCTATGGAAAGAAAATTGTAAATAGTTTCAAACTATGAAGAAGCATATGAATATAATAAAGTTTTTATTAAATGTGCTTTGTTGTGTATGAGTTGTTGTTTGGCGAATAATAACTAAATAAGCAAATAAGTAATAATGAAACTTTATTTATTTAATCAGCAAAATGCCGCCAAAAAGGAGACAATGTAATTAGGAGGCTGAGTCCCATAACGATAATCAGGGGGTCAAAATAACCCTATGCAGGAGTTCGTTAATTTATTAACGGCTGCATTTAACCAAACTTGGGGTAGAGCACACGTAGTACCTAGGGTAGCCAGAACGACTACCTTTAAAGAATTCAAAAGTGTAGGTTCACCTTAGTTCAAGGGAACCACGAACCCAATAGAGGCCCAGACATGGGTGAAGGAAATAGAGAAGGAGTTTGTTATCACAAACGTGAGTGAAGCGCAAAAGACTTCTTTTGCGACTTACATGATGAAAGGGGAAGCCAACTTTTGGTGGGAGGCTCACCAAGGTGGGACTAGAACTTATGTTGTTATGTGGGAACAGTTCAAGAAGGTTTTCTTCGAGAACTACTTTCCTACTAGCATGCAGGGAAGGATGGAGATTAAGTTCCTAGAACTTAAGCAAGGGGACATGACGGTTCCCCAGTATGTGACCAAGGTTTGCTCCACACCAAGTGGCTACTGAGGAGAGGAAGGCTCGTAGGTTTGAGCAGGGATTGAAACCCTGGCCCTATAGTAAGATTTATGTGTTCTACAGTGCTTCCTACGGAACCATTCTGGAGAAGGCAATCATTGCGAAAGGTGGTAGTGAGGCGTTGACCCAATACCACAAAGAGAGGAAGAATAATGGAAAAAAAGAGGGAGGATCAAAGGCGGAGGGAGCTAGTGGAAGTGGCAGTATGCCAAAGAGAAAGAGTTTTATCTTCGGGAATACTAGAGTGAAACAAAGGGATCCTAAGCATAGGATCGAGGCATACAAGACATGTAGAAAGACTCATCTAAGAGTCTGTCTAAAGGGGAAGTCAGTTGGTTACAACTGTGGGCAGGAGGGGCATATATCACCCAATTTTCCTAATCCTAAGAAGAACTAGGGATGTTTTTTCTGTGGATCGATGGACCACATGGCAAGAAAATGCCCAAATATGGGAAATGAGGGTAGCAAGGGTGCTAGTGGTGGTAAGTTAGCCATTACTGGACCAACACCATCGGGTAGACCTACTGCTCGTACTTTTAATATGACTGTCCAAGATGCGGTTGCATCGGCGGATGTAGTAGCATGTATCACTCCAGTCAATGAAATAAATGCTTATGTGTTGTTTGATTTAGGTGCTACTTGTTCTTTTATAGCATGCGGATTTGCTAAGCGATTAGGTTTATTCCTGAAAAGATTAGAAATACCTTTAGACGTTAAGGTAGCGAATGAAGAGATAATTTTCGTTAAACACATCCATAGGAATTGTTTCGTAGATATTAGAGGTAATAGATTATCGATAGATCTTTTACCGATAAGGTTGAGAGAATTTGATGTAATTCTCGGTATTGATTGGTTAATTAACCATAGAGAGATAATAGATTATCATAGAAAGAGTGTAAACCTATGGTTTTCTAAGAAACCCAAGGTGGTGTTTTACGGTAATAAATTAGCGGGACGTTCTTGTTGTCTAACCATGACACAAGCTAGGAAAATGTTGAGGAAGGGGTGTAAAGGTTACATGTGCAATGTTGTGTATACCCAGAGAGTGGGAGCATCATTGGAGCAGATACCTATAGTGCAAGAGTTGGCATATGTATTTCTGGAAGAGTTATCAGATATTCCGCTAGATAGGGAAGTCGAATTTGTGATTGACTTGGTACCGGGTATGACACCAGTTTCTAAGGCAGCTTATAGAATGGCGCCGGTAGAAATGAAGGAGTTAATGGTTCAATTACAGGAACTATTACACAGGAAGTATATTCAACTGAGTGTGTCTCCGTGGGGAGCACCGGTGTTGTTTGTAAAGAAGAAGGATGGGTCGTTACGACTTTGTATCGACTATCGAGAGTTAAACAAGTTAACGATTAAGAATAATTAGCCATTGCCCAGGATCGAAGATCTTTTTGACCAATTGAAAGGGGCAAAATAGTTTTCTAAGATAGATTTGCATACGGGATACCATCAGTTGAAGGTAAGGAAGGAGGACGTACCTAAGATGGCATTCAGAACTCGTTATGGTCATTACGAGTTTCTGGTTATGTCGTTTGGGTTGACTAATGCGTCAGCCGCATTTATGGATATGATGAACAGGGTGTTTAAACAATATTTGGACAAGTTCATCGTAGTGTTCATTGATGATATTATAGTCTATTCTAAGACGCTAGAAGATCATGCTGAACATTTAAGGATTGTGTTGGAGACACTACGTAGCGAGAACTTGTATGCGAAATTCACTAAGTGTGAATTTTGGCTTGAGAGAGTGCAGTTTCTAGGACATGTTATTGATAAAGATGGAATTTCTGTGGATCCAGCGAAGGTGGAAGCAGTTAATAATTGGGATCAACCGAAAATACCAACCGAGGTTCGGCGTTTTCTGGGGTTAGAGGGATACTATAGGAGGTTCATTCAGGACTTTTCTAAAATAGCTACTCCATTGACGAAATTGACTAGGAAGTCAGTAAAGTTTGTGTGAACTGAGAAGTGTGAGAATAGTTTCCAGGAACTAAAAAGAAGGTTAAGTGAGGCACCTATATTATCTTTACCAGATGATACGGGGAATTTTGTAGTGTATAGCGATGCTTCGCATAGAGGACCGGATTGCGTGCTCATGCAGCATTGCACGGTCATTGCATATGCATCACGCCAGTTAAAGGATTATGAGAAGGTCTATCCTACTCATGACCTAGAATTGGCAGTGGTAGTTTTTGCCTTGAAAATATAGAGACATTATTTATACGGGGAGAAGTGTGAGATATACATGGATCGTAAATGTCTGAAATATATCTTTACACCAAAGGAGTTGAATATGAGACAGAGAAGGTGTTTAGAGTTGATAAAAGATTACGACTGTGATATCTTATATCATCCGGGGAAGGCAAACGTAGTAGCCGACGCACTAAGTAGGAAGGGTAGGGAAAAGCTATCAATGTTAACGACTCAAAATGAGTTAGTAACAAAGATGGCAAGAATGGAGTTAGAATTTAAGTTACCAAGTGAAGCGGTAGAAATGTTATTTACAATGGAGACTCGACCAACGATAGTGAAATGGGTTAAGGAAGTACAACTGGGTAATGAGGAGTGCGAACGAATGAAAAAGATAATGAAGGATGAAGTGAAGACTAAGTATAACCTTGATAAAGAAGGATTACTTTGTTTTAAAGGAAGAATTTGGGTTCTAAATAATTCTGAGTTAAAAGAAGAGATTATGAGTGAGGCACATAGTTTGAGGTACTCGATACATCCCGGTAGTACTAAGATGTATCAAGACCTTCGTAAGAATGCTTGGTGGCCAAATATGAAGAGGGAGATAGCAGAATATGTTAGTAAGTGCTTAACTTGTCAAAACGTTAAGGCTGAACACCAACGACCGGGTGGATTTTTACAATCACTAGAGATTCGGGAGTGGAAATGGGAGTATATCACGATGGACTTTGTGGTGGGACTTCCAATGACGAGGAAGGGTTACGACGCTATTTGGGTAATAGTGGATCGGTTGATGAAATCGGCTCACTTTTTACTGGTAGGAGTTAGGTATAACCTAGAGCAATTAGCTAAGCTTTATGTTAAAGAAATTATTTTGAGACATGGAGTACCTGTTTCGATTGTGTCAGATCGTGATCCACGATTCACGTCGAACTTTTGGAGGAGTTTGCAAGAGCAACTAGGAACATAATTGTGGTTGAGTACGGCGTATCATCCACAGACGGATGGATAGAGTGAATGAACAATTCAAACGCTAGAAGATATGTTAAGATCTTGCATTATGGATTTCAAGGGGAGTTGGGACGAACATCTGCCTTTGGTAGAGTTCGCTTACAACAATAATTTTCATGCTAGTATAGGCATTCCGCCTTACGATGTGTTATATGGGAGGAAGTGTAGAACTCCACTTTGCTGGGATGAAGTAGGTGAACGTCAAATGTTGGGACTAGAGTTGGTACAACAAACGGTAGACATGGTTAAGCTAATACGAACACTATTAGTAGTGGCTCAAGATATACAAAAGAAGTATGCAGATCCTCATCGTGAAAAGAGGGAGTTTGAAGTATGCAGATCCTCTTCGTGAGTCTCAGCGATAAAATTGATGATAAACTTTTAAATCATAGAAGATAGTAGATATCATGTTCTACTTGACTTTTCTAATGGATTGTTATTTCCGCTGCAGTTGTTGATCTAAAACTTGTTGTCTAGTTGAACTCACCCTTTTCTTTCATTGTTCTCTTCAGGGAATGAGAATATAGCTAGGACTAGTCAGGGAATAGAGTGATGGTCCGAGATGGTTGCTAAAGTAGTCATTACTATTCTATGAAATAGTGTGATAATAATTATAATGTGAACTTATTTTGAGTTTGGATATTGTCTGGAAGACAATATTTGTATTAAAACTCGCAGCTTATGTTTTGTCGTATTCTGCACGACAATTAATAATTGTGTAAATTAAGTTTGTATTTGAATTTTGTACCATGTATTTGGCGACTCAGAATGAGTGATGTATACCTATTTTGGGGACATCACTGTTTGTATCAAAGCTTAGGGATATAATCCCTGGCTGAGATTTAAGGCTACAACTAGGAGGGGAGAGACGGGTAAATCCTTCGCTAGTATGACCTACCTAAGTTTACTTGTTATTTAATTGGTCGGTCAGAATATAGGGATAATATGTGGCATGTCAATTAACCCTTGTTTTGTGGCAGTATTTGAAAATGACATCTGAAAATGTTGAGATAAGAAATGGAGCACATGAGACCGTTGAGTCACCGATGATCAATAACCAAGATAATGTGCATCAGGAAGGCAATAATCCTCTTGTGAACAATGTAACGCCCGAGAAAATCGAATCTTTATGTGAATTAAATTTTTATTTGATTATTTGAATTAAATGATTTTAATTGATTATTTATGTTAGTAAGTTATGTGAAGGTCGTTCTATGACCTAGAATGTGCGGATGTGGTTAGTATTCTGGCTATGTGCTAGGATTAATTCTTTTGAATTTCCAAGACAAAAATAAATGTTTTCCTAGAAATTTCCGTAAAAACACTATTCATCCGTTTCTGCTCGGTGATTAAGTTTGAATTTCTGAGAAACACGTAATGATAGGATTCTAAGACGTAATGGAATATTCAATAATATTTCAGTTATGGCGAATGAAGTTTTCGTCTGCGAACTTAAAACCTAAGGGTTAAGAAAAGTGAGTTCCAAGAATTTAATGACTACGTATAATGATTAGGATTATTATACATGAGGAATACGAGTATGATACTGGATATTATACGAGTATAGTACTAAGATTATTACGACGTATAATACGAATATCGTAAGAACTAAATATGAAGAGAATACGTGAATTGTATGCGTATAATATAATTAGTCTTCAGGGACTTTGAGTTTATGGATTTTGTAGAATCCAATTGGACTTGG
This sequence comes from Panax quinquefolius, assembly GCA_020205615.1. Lineage (NCBI taxonomy): Eukaryota > Viridiplantae > Streptophyta > Magnoliopsida > Apiales > Araliaceae > Panax > Panax quinquefolius. Next base: position 42,436,002 of record CM035151.1, on the reverse strand, counting down.
ATTATAGCAAGCCCAATGCTTTGTTAAATCAATCCCAAGTTTGGCCCAATATGAATTAATGTTAAGTCCCAAACCAAGAAAATAAATCTCGAATCAAACCGATGGATCACCGGATGGGTAAAACCCATGGGGCAACCCATGGGTGGACCCATGGAGCATGTGGGCCGGTCACTTGGCCACCAAGTAAAGTGGTTACTTAGTGGCTACACAATGAATAGTAAGGAGATGGGGCACAAAGACCATTTTACCCTTCATTTGGTTTTTCTATAAAAGGAAAGCTAGAGTTGGTCATTTGATGTTTTACAAACATTGACCAACATATTTTGAGAGAGAGAAAAGTGTGATAACAAGTTATCAAGTGAGTTCTAAGAAAAACATTCAAGCTTTATTAAGATCGCGAAGAACGTAAAGGTAATATTTCGTAAACGTTAGTCTTCTATCTTTTTTGATTTCTTTTTTGTAGAAAAGTATGAATTGGTGGAGGATGTCTCTTCTGGAGTCATAAGGATGGCTAATAGTGGATTAAGTCATTATAATTCATGTATGATTAGTAATCGTAAGCGGTTAAGTAAGTTTTAAAATCATAGAAAATCGTAAAACATTTATTTGCTTGTTGATGAACAAATTGAAAACCATCATAGGGTATGTGCATCTTGTTTGGTTAGGATGTAGATGATGAATCAATGGAGTAGTTACATTTGATTTGGGGTAGAAAACTCGAGTAACGAAGTTATTACAAAATTTACGAAATTAGTTGTTAGACGTTGAAAACGTTAAAATCTCGGATTAGTAGTTGAAAGTTGCCGTGTAACGTGAAAACCTTGGTTTTCAATGGCATAATGTAAGATAGGGTATTTGTGAGTCGTGGACTCAAGAATCGTTAAATTCTGACTTAGAACGAAGAAACGAGCTATGATCGCTCACGAACGTTAAACGAACGCTCAATAATGAGCTAATCGGTGAATTCTGTGTTAAAATATTCGAAAATGAAATATTTTCTAATGAAATCATAGTGTATGTGATTTGTGAGCTAATGGCTTTTGAACGAGCCAATTCGAACGTAAAACGAATTAAGTTATGAGCCCGTGAATTTCACAGAATAAGAAAATTGTCAAAACTATCGAGGCTCGAGAATTGTTGTGTAGTGGCCTCCCCAAGCTTAATCACTCGCGTAGCAACTCTGGGTCAAGAGCATGGACACTGCAGAGTCGCGCTGCAACCCCACTCTTACATAGGAGTCTCGCACCATAGCGCCGAGACATGAGGTTAGCTACTGTTAGTTGGCTCCGCAGCGCCAATGATAGGCATGAGGTTGGCACTGCATCGCCGAGCCAAGGGAAAAGTTAGACTTAGTCAGTTTTTAAACCCAAATATTGCAAGACCATTATGGGGCAAGTGTATATACTTAATGTACGTGCTAAGACCATTCCTATGACACATCTATAGTGATGACCTTAGGAATTTAACATGGGTTATTAGTAATGAAACGATACATGTTAATAAGCTGTAAGGGCGAATAAATACTTGACAGAGTTTTATTCATGAAATAAAATCGGTTAAGTTATAGAAGAGAAAAAAGTTGGCAGAAACAATGTGATTAGATTGTTTGGTAGCTAATTACAGTGTTCTATGTGAATATATCATGTAGATACTGTAAAGACTGAGAACTGTTGAATATTTATTAGAAGACGCTTGAAGGCAAGTTTTCTTAACGCTTTTCTAACCTTCGTGTTATCCAAGTTCTATGTGATTCATGTTATGAGATACATGAATTGTTTTGACGAAAGGGTCGATGCCAGATTTAACTCGGCTAGACTAATCCTGAAGAGTTGATTGATTTATTTACAAGTCTTTCAATATAAAATTAATAACGCTATCCTACGCCAATTGTTTGGTACGGATTCGTGATAAGCCTGGGTATGAATAAATAAATGTATTTTACATCGATTATTCGATGGGCACGCGAGCTTGCCAAAACTTAAACGTAAATACGTTTAACGGATGAGTGTTGATCAACATAGAGTACTATAGGTTGATCACCTAGATGTGCTCGTAAGATATATCAGACTTACGGTCTTAGTGTCGGGTTGTCCTTTTTCATGAATGAAAACAAAAGAGAATGTTCATGGTCTTTGACCTACTCAGAATTTCTAAGTTCCTATAAGTACTTCCGAATTGTTTTATGAGAAAGAAAAGTGATATACAATGTTTCATAGTACTTTATAGCTATTTGTTCATTTATTGAAGAATAATTATATGATTCTCGACGTGGTATTTAAATTATACATTGCTAGACTTGTTGAGCTAGTTATGCTCACTTTTTACTTGATTTATATGATTGCAGCTAAGGCCGAACAAACTGAGGATTCTAAGAAAGATAAAGGCAAGGCTAAGATGGATAATTAGTTATCCTGTAATAGACTAGTATGTTTGTATGTATTACACTTATAAACAATAAAGAATGTATTCGGATACAGAACCTGGGAAAGGATTTATTATTATTGTAATAAGAATGTAGTTAATACACTCATTGTGTTGTTGTTTCAATGGAATGAAAGTATAGTTAGTAGTATCATGTAGCACCATCTGTCGGGTTGGAAGATACCTCGATTTGGGGGCGTCACAAACAACAACACCGACCAAATGACGAACGACGGTATGTTTAGGAACTTTTTAGAATTTATGCAACACCAAATGAGAGAGACTCCTGTTCATAATGCAGGTGGAGTCAATGACAACTCATGGCTGGTCACTGCTAAATAGTTCAAGGAGCTGGGACCGCCGGAGTTTTTGGAAAAGCCAGAGCCACTTAAGGCAGAGGCATGGATTAAGCAGATCACCAAAATATTTCATTATTTGGGATGCTCAGAGGAGAAAAAGGTTCCCTTCGCCACCTTTATGTTGCGTGAAGAGGCAGATTACTGGTGGGAATCTGTAAAATGTACTCATCTTTCTGCACTCAAGATGTCTTGGGAGAAGTTCTAAGAATTGTTCAACGACAAGTACAGTCCCGAAAGTATTTGTCACATGAAGGAGGTAGAATTCATCAAGCTGGAGCAAAATAATATGACCGTATCGCAGTACGAGGCTATGTTTGTCGAGTTATCCTGATTTGCATTCCATTTGGTAGATAATGAAGAGTGTATAACGTGAATGTTTCTGCGAGGTTTGAAACCCAAAATAGGTCAATACCTCATTTCTCACAAACTTTGTTTATATTCAGATGTTATGAATAAGGCTCGGTTAGCAGAGCGCGATAATGAGTCAGCTCAACCAAAAGGTAATGACCAACAACACGATAATAATCGTACCAGTGGCAACAACCATCGGAACAATAATCATCGTGGAGGAAATTATCATGCCAGAAATAGTAACCACTTCGGTGGTAATCATGGCCAAGATAATAGGAAAGGTGAACTAAGTGAGAACAACTTTAAGAAGAGAAGATTCAATAATGACAACGTAAAGATGTCGGCAGTAGCACCAGCACCAGTTTTCAAGGAAGACGAACGACCACCGGTCGTATGTTACAAATGCAGACAGGAGGGACACATCCTCCCAAATTGTACGCAACAACCCAAAGCGTGTTTCAATCGCGGAAGAGAAGGTCACCTAACTCAATTTTGTCATGTAATAAAGTCAAGTCCAGCTGGGATGGTGACGCCAAAAGATGCCCCAGACAAGTAAAAATCGATAGTTTAAGGGAGAACGTTTTCGTGGCGAGGAAACCAAACAAAGTTATCATGGGTAAGTTAATCATAAACTCTTAGGAAGTATATACCTTATTCGATATCGGTTCTACCCACTCTTTTAATTCTCCTACTTGCACTCAACGTTTGAACTTGACCCCTAAGAAATTAGACTTTGACTTATCTGTTGAAACTCTGTTGGGAGAAACCTTCGTTACATCCACCATTTATAAATCATTTTTTATTCAAATCGGCATCCTCACGTTACCTATCTATATTATCTCTTTGAAAATACTTGCCTTTGATGTGATTTTAGGAATCGACTGGTTAACTATTCATCATGCTAAAATTGATTGTTTTTGTAAGGTTGTTAGTTTTCATATTCCTAACGAACTTGTTATGCGAATTCAAGTAACCAAACCACTAAAGTCAATCACTGTCATATCAAGCCATAAGTAAAGAGCCCCGAACCTTTCACTGGTGACTTCCTTGTGTGGGATGCACCGAAGCCAAACTTTATGTAGGGGACACTGTGAATAACGGTGGCAAGTTGATAGGTATCAATGTGAGGTGCTATCCAAGTCTTGGATGAGAGTCATAGTTTTGGATGATATTTCTATTGTTAAAAAATTTCCTAATGTAATCTCCGAAGAACTTCCTGGCCTACCCCTAGAGCGTGAAATCGAATTTTGTATTAACCTGAACCCGATACAAAACCTTCAAATATTTATTCACCCAAAATGAACGTAACATACGCCAAAGACGTTAGCTCGAGCTGTTGAAGATTATGACTATACCATTCAATACCATCCTGGAAAAGTGAACGTGGTAGCTGACGCGTTGAGTAGAAGATCGTATGCGTTTACGAGTATGATATTGTTAACACAAACACCCATTTCATATAATTTACAAATGATAGAGATAGTGTTAAAGACTCTAGGGACCCATGTGATGATAACAAATATACGAGTAGAACCGACTATAATCGATAAATTTAAAGTTGCTTAAGCTACAGACCTGGAACTGATGAATATAAAGAAGAATGTATAAGAAAGCATTATTCTAGAAGCAATAATCGACGAAAAGAAGAAATCTCAACCCTCGATTTAATTGGTCCATTTGAAATTCTCAAACTAATAGGAAACAATGGCCTATAGACTCGTTTTACCTCTAAGTATGTCGTGTGTTCATAATATTTTACACATATCGATGTTACGTAAATATGTGGACGACCTGAACCACATTATTGAATTAGAACTAACGAGATAGCAGAAGATTTAACGTATGAAGAGATACCTATTAAAATCTTGGATAAGAAGAAACGTATTCTACGCTCAAAAGTTATACCTCAGGAGTTAGAATCCAAAATGAAAATGAGGTATCCTCATCTCTTCGACATACCAGGTATGTACGCCAATTTTGAGGAAGAAATTTCATAAGAAGGGGAGGTTGTAAGACCCCAACTTTTATGAATAAAGGTGTGGATTTGAATAGTTGTGGGTAATATTTATAAATTTTGCAAAGTATGCACGTTGTCATAATATATTCGTTTGGTCGGGGAATATTCGTTTTATCAGGGAATATTCGTACGACGACACAATCATTGGTGGACCCCGCTACGGAATTACTGTCGGAGTTAGAAAATGACAGAAATATCTTTTTATAAAATAATGACGAACGTTTTACCGTTAACTGTTAAAATACACGGTGATAAAAGCACGATGAATGGCGTGGTTGCATAGTAACACACGGTATTGATTATTGATGCTTACGTGAGAAGTCACTCAATTTTATTCAATTATTGCCAGAGTAATTGCTGCATATTATCTCACGTTATTGATTTAATTATTGTACAATATTTTATATTATTAAATCAATAATTGAGATGACAAGGTTATTCATATTATTATTTGTATTATTGACAATGTCTAGAAAGTTCTGTCGAGGAAAGGGGTTTGGTCACCTAATTGCGCGCCAATAGAGAGAAATTCTTATCGGAAAGCCCCCTCTTTCCTGGGAATGATCTGGTTGTTAATATTGTGAGTTATAATATTAATGATGTATGTTATTAAAAATATGTTTTGAGAAGCCAAGTGAATTGAGATAAATAGAGGGGATTTTTATGAAGTATTTGTTATAAGTTTGGCTTATTGCATGGACCCCTACTTTCTCATTTTTCAAAATAATCGGTAGAAAATTTAAAGTATATATATATATATATATATATATATATATATATATATATATATACTTTATACATATATATAACTTATGTGAGACCTTAGATTTTACGAATAAAGATTTAATTTTTTTGAAATATTTATTTTTAATATTATGGTGTGGATTTGAGATAATGTTATAGTTATGGGTAGTATTTATAAATTTTACAAAGTATGCAAGTTGCCATATTATATTCGATTGGTCGGGGAATATTTTATCAGGGAATATTCGTGCAACGGCACAATCATTGGTAGACCCCACAACGGAATTATTGTCGGATTGAGAAAAGCGGCAAAAATACTTTATATGAAAATAACGGTGAAAGTTTTAAGATTAATCTTGTTAAACTACTCGTAGTAGTAAAAGTACGATGTCTGGCGTGGTTGCATAGTAGCACACGTTATTGATTATTGATGCTTATGTGACAAGTCACTCAATTTTGTTGGTATTATTATTGTAATAATACAGAAAATCTTTTTATATAAAACAGAATACTTTTATAAAGTTATTCTATAAATAGAATATATTATATTCTATTATGCATAGTGTTGCATAATGTATCGCATAGTGTTTTTATAGTAAAATCTTTTTTATATAAAAGCAGAATATTTTTATAAAGTTATACATTTTATTAGACAATAATTAGAATATATTATATTTTATTATGCATAGTGTTTGAATAGTAAAATCTTTTATAAAGTTATTCGTTTTATTAGATTATAAATAGAATATATTATATTTTATTTAAAAGATTTTGCTTTAAATATGGATCGTCAAATTAAAGTAAATTAATCTAGACCGTTCATGAGTTAGTTACTATGCAGTCCATTTTTCTATAAATAGAAGCTCATTCCTTCATTATTTTCTTACGATTTCACTGAAACTGTAGAGAAAGAAACTATAGAGAGAAAGAAGAAAAGTGTTCTGCTACTTCACTACTTCTATATCCATTACTCTTCTTTCTAAGGTAGGGAATATTATTTGTTGTACTCGTAAGGGGTACTCTTTCTTTCTTATTTATGAAGAGAACTTACATTATTCCATTCTTTATTATTACATTGGAATAACCTTTGTATCTGTGGCTACCCTATACTTGGTGAAATTCTTATATTATTCCATTCTTTGGAATAACATGTCTATGCAAAGTAATGCATATATGGTGAAATTCTTCTAATATTCCATTCTTTATTATTACTGTTGGAATATCTCATATGCATGCGTTTTTTGTGGGACTTTGGTTAGATTATTTATTATTACATTGGAATATCCTCGTCATGCATTTTACGGGGACTTGGTTTCCGTTATTTATTATTACATTGGAATATCCTATCGGTCTTAATTTCTTTGACACGGTTCCGTTATTATTATTACATTAGAATAACTTTGTTTATATCAAATACCGCATGCATGGTGATTTCTTTTGTTATTCCATTCCTTATTATACTCGGTTGGTTAAAGTTTTAACTTCTATACTCCATGAAATTAGTGGTATATCCTGATGATATTTGCGCTTCATCCAATATCTTTTCATGAAAATATTCTTACGAGCATTCTTGAATTTTACTCTACAAAAGCAAAGTATCATGTTGACAATTTGGGCGTTATCGGTTCCTAGATAAATTAATTCTTGAACTTGTTTTATTGAATTCTTATATCATTGTCATCATCCTCATATTTATATTTTTTTGAAAGTCATACGTGGCACAGTAGTGCATAGATGGACTTGGTATGATTATGACCAGGGATTATTGATTGTAATCATGGTAGTAATGTTACAAATGATGTGGTAAAAGTCCTCATTGGCTCGTAGTGCATTGATGGACAGTTGTTGGCATGATCATAACCATTGATGAATACACGAATGTCCTTGGCCCGTAGTGCATGGACAATTTGTGGTCGTGATACTAAAGAATATCCTAGCCGTAGTGCAGGGGTGATTTGGTGATGTGAATTATTTATTAAGCTGAGTCCCAGCGATAAAAGTGATGAAAAACCTTTTAAATCTTAAAAGATAGTAGATTTTATTCTATACTTGACTCTATTAATGGATTGCTTGTGTTCATTGAGTTAAACTTGATGTTTGTTATATTGTATCGGTTTAACAACTTTGTTTAAGGCTAATGATAATTTATTCTGCAGTATCTTATTCATAATATTTCTTACTGGGCTAGTTAAGCTCACCCTTTCTTTCACTGTTCTCTTCCGGAAATGAGAATATAGATGGGATGAGTCGGGGAACAGAGTGATGGTCCTAGATGGTGCATTAGTAGTCCTCACTATTCTGTGAAATAATGTGATAATAATTGTAATGAGGACTCCTTTTGAGTTTGTATACTCTCTAGTAGACAATATTTGTATTCAAACTCATAGTTTATGTTTTGTCGTATTATACACGACAGTTGTATTATTAAGTTGTATTTAAATTCTGTACCATGTATCTGGCGACTCAAGATGGGTGATGTATACCTAATTTTGGGGGTGTCACAGTTGGTATCAAAGCTTAAGGATATGATCCCTGGCTAGGATGTGAGAATAGAACTAGGAGGGGAGAGACGGGGAATTCCTTCGCTATTATGACCTACCTAAGTTTATTTGGTATTTAATTGGTCGGTTAGAGTATAGAGATAATATGTGATATGTTAATTAACCTTGTTTTGTGGCAGTATTTGAAAATGGCATATGAAAATGTTGAGATAAGCAATGGAGCATAGGAGGCTGTTGAGTCTCCACAGATCAATAATCAGGACAATGTGCAACAGGATGGCGATAATCCTCCTGTAAACAACAACACTGATCAATTGACGAATGACGGTACGTTTTGGAGCTTTTTAGAATTCATGCAACATCAGGAGAAGGCGGCTCTTGTTCATAATGTAGGAGGAAACAATGGCAACCCACGGTTGGTCACCGCTAAGCAATTCAAGGAGCTGGGACCACCGGAATTTTTAGGAAAGCCAGAACCACTTAAGGCGGAGACGTGGTTAAAGCAGATCACCAAGATATTTGATGTCTTGGGATGCTCCGAGGAGCATAATGTTCCTTTGCCACCTTTATGTTGCGTGAAGAGGCAGATCACTGGTGGAAATTTGTAAAACGTACCCAGCCTGAATCATTCAAGATGTCTTGGGAGAAGTTCCAAGAGCTGTTCAATGACAAGTACTTTCCCGAAAGCATTCGTCACGTGAAGGAGGTGGAATTTATCAAGTTGGAGCAAAACAACATGACCATGTCGCAGTACGAAGCCAAGTTTGCCGAGTTGTCTCGATTTGCGTCCCACTTGGCTGATAATGAAGAGAGAATGACGCGGATGTTTTTAAGAGGTTTGAAGCCGGAGATACATCGATATCTTATTTCTCATAAAGCGTGTTTGTATTCGGATGTTGTAAATAGGGCTCGATTAGTGGAGCGCGATAACGAGTCAACCTTGACCAAAAAGAGAGCGGTAGGAAAAATGATAATACTTGTGATAACAGTCATCAAAGCGGTGACAATAAGCATGGAGGGAATCAACATTCCAGAAATGGTTACCACTTCGGTGGTAATCATGGTCAAAACAATAATAATGGACATTTCAAGAAGAGGAGATTCAACAATGATGGAAAGACGTCAGCACCAGCACCCGTTGTTAAGGAAGGAGAACGACCACCTTTCATATGCTTTAAATGCGGAAGGGAGGGACACATCAGTCCAAACTGCGCGATGCCGTCCAAAGCATGCTATAATTATGGAAGAGAAGGTCACTTAGCCCGATTTTGTCATTCACCGAAGACATGTTCATCTAGGATGGAGGCACCATAGGATGTCCCAGACAAGCCAAAACCTGTAGTTTAAGAGAGAGCATTTTTTTTTTCGTGACGAGAAACTTGAATAAAATTATCACGGGTATGTTAGTCATAAACTCTTACGAAGTCTATACTGTGTTAGATACCGGTTCTACTCACTCTTTTATTGCACCTAGTTTTGTTCAATGTTTGAAGTTAACTTCGAAGAAGTTAGACTTTGATATATCTGTTTAAACTAAGTTGGGCGAAACCTTCGTTACCTCCACTATTTATAAATCTTGTTCAAATCAACACTTTCACGTTACCTGTCGATCTTATCTCTTTGAAAATACTTGCCTTTGATGTGATTTTTGGAAACGATTGGTTAACTACTCATCATGCTTTTCGTAAGGTTGTTAGCTTTCATACTCCTAACCAACCTGTTATGCGAATTCAAGAAACCAAACCACTAAAGTCAATCAGTGTCATATCAAGCCATAAGTAAAGAGTCCCGGTTCTTTCGTTGTTGACTTTCTTGTGTGGAATGCACCGAAGCCAGACTTTTTGTAGGCGATGTCGTGAATGACGATGGTAAGTTGATAGGTATCAATGTGACGTACTATCCAAGTCCTGGATGAGGGTCATAGTTTGAATGTTATTTCTATTGTTAATAAATTTCCTGACGTATTCTTGAAGACTTCTTAGCCTACCCCTAGAGCGTGAAATCGAATTTTGTATTGATCCCAGTACAAATCTAAAACCCTTAAATATTTCTTCAACTAAACCAAACGTAACATGCGCCAAAGACGTTGGCTCGAGCTGTTGAAGATTACGATCGTACCATTCACTACCATCGTGGGAAAGTGAACGTGGTATCTGATGCGTTGAGTAGAAGATCGTATGCGTTTACGAGTGCGATGTTTTTAACACAAAAGCCCATTTCGTACGACTTACAAATGATGAAGATAGAGTTAAAGACTCTAGGAACCCAAGTGAAGATAACGAATATACGAGTAGAATCGACTTTAATCGATAAAGTTAAAGCCGCTCAAGCTACACACCCGGAGCTGATAAATGTGAAGAAGAAGGTTCAAGAGGGCGTTATTCTAGAGGCAAGAATCGACGAAGAGAGGAAATTTCAACCCTCGATTTAATTGGCCCATTTAAAAGTCTTGATCGAGTAGGAACTGTGGCTTATAGACTCGTTTTACCTCCAAGTCTGTCGCGTGTTCATAACATTTTTAACGTATCGATGTTACATAAATATGTGGATGACCCGAACCACATTATTAATTTAGAACCGGACGAGATAGCAGAAGATTTAACGTATGAGGAGATACGTGTTAACATCTTGGATAAGAAGGATCATATTCGATGCACAAAGGTTATACCTCAAGAGTTAGAATTTGAAGTGAAGTTAAGGTATCCTCACCTCTTCGACATACCAGGTACGTACATAAATTTCGAGGAAAAAATTTCATAAGGAGGGGAGATTGTGAGACCCCAGATTTTATGAATAAAGATTTAATTTTTTTGAAATAGTTGTTTTTAATATTATGGTGTGGATTTGAGATAATATTATAGTTATGGGTAGTATTTATAAATTTTGCAAAGTATGCAAGTTGTCATATTATATTCGATTGGTCGGGGAATATTTTATCAGGGAATATTCGTGCAACGGCACAATCATTGGTGGACCCCACAACGGAATTATTGTCGGATTGAGAAAACGACAAAAATACTTTATGAAAATAACGGCGAAAGTTTTACCGTTAATACTGTTAAACTACTCGGTAGTAAAAGTACAGTAAAACGCGTGGTTGCATAGTAGCACACGGTATTGATTATTGATGCTTACGTGATAAGTCACTCAGTTTTGTTGGTATTATTAATGTAATAATACAAAAAATCATTTTATATAAAATAGAATACTTTTATAAAGTTATTCTATAAATAGAATATATTATATTCTATTATGCATAGTGTTTCATAGTACTGCGCATAGTGTTTTGCATAGTAAATTTTTTTATAAAAGCAGAATACTTTTATTAAGTTATCTGTTTTATTAGACAATAATTAGAATATATTATATTTTATTATGCATAGTGTTTGCATAGTGCCTGCATAGTGTTTGCATAGTAAAATCCTTTATAAAGTTATTCGTTTTATTAGATTATAAATAGAATATAATATATTTTATTTAAAAGATTTTGCTTTAAATATGGATCATCAGATTAAAGTAAATCAATCTAGACCGTTCATGAGTTAGTTACTATGCAGTCCATTTTTCTATAAATAGAAGCTCATTCCTTCATTATTTTCTTACGAATTCACTGAAACTGTAGAGAAAGAAACTATAGAGAGAAAGAAGAAAAGTGTTCTGCTACTTCACTACTTCTATATCCGATTACTCTTCTTTCTAAGGTAGGGAATATTATTTGTTGTACTCGTAAGGGTATTACTCTTTCTTTCTTATTTATGAAGAGAACTTACGTTATTCCATTCTTTATTATTACATTGGAATAACTTTTGTACGCATGAGCTACCCTATACTTGGTGAAATTCTTACATTATTCCATTCTTTATTATTATGTTGGAATAACTACATTTATACATGCAAAGTAATCGCATACACATGGTGAAATTCTTCTAATATTCCATTCTTTATTATTATTACATTTGGAATATCATGTCTGCATTTTGCGTTTCTGTGGGACTGGTTCAATTATTTATTATTACATTGGAATATCATATATGTCATGCATTTTACACGGACTGGTTCCATTATTTATTATTCTATTGGAATATCACCGTCGGTGCTAATTAATTTACGCGACATGTTCCGTTATTATTATTACATTGGAATAACTTTTGTTTATCTGGTACCGCATGCATGGTGATTTCTTTTGTTATTCCATTCTTTATTATACTCGGTTGATTAAATTTTTGACTTCTATACTCCATGAAATTAGTGGAATATCCTTGATATTTGCTCTTCATCCAGTATCTTTTAATGGAAATATTCTTCTGAGCATTCTTGAATTTTACTCTACAAAGCAGTATCATGTTGACAATTTGGACGTTATCAGTTCCTAGATAAATTAATTCTTGAACTTGTTTTATTGAAATTTTATATCATTGTCATCATCCTCATATTTATATTTTTTGAAAGTCATCTGTGGCTTGTAGTGCATAGATGGACTTGGTATGATTATGACCAGGGATTATTCGGTGTAATCATGACCGTAATGTTACAAATGATGTGGTAAAAGTCCTTATTGGCCCGTAGTGCATTGATGGACAGTTTGTTGGCATGTCATGACCATTGATGAATACACAAATGTCCTTGGCCCGTAGTGCATGGATAATTTGTGGTCGTGATACTAAAGAATATCCTTGGCCAAGTAGTAGTGCGGGGTGATTGATGATGTGAATTATTTATTAAAGTGAGTCTCAAGTGATAAAAGTGATGAAAAACCTTTTAAATCATAAAAGATAGTAGATTTTATTCTATACTTGACTCTTTTAATGGATTTCTTGTTCATTATGAGTTAAACTTGATGTTTGTTATATTGTATCGGTTTAAACAACATTTAAGGCTAATGATAATTTATTCGCATTATCTTAGTCATAATATTTCTTCTTTGGGCTAGTTGAGCTCACCCTTTCTTTCCTTTGTTCTCTTGAGGAAATGAGAATATATTTGGGACGACAGTCGGGAAGCGGAGTGATGGTCCTAGATGGTGCATTAGTAGTCCTCACTATTCTGTGAAATAGTGTGATAATAATTATAATAAGGACTCCTTTTGAGTTTGTATACTCTCTAGTAGACAATATTTGTATTCAAACTCATAGTTTATGTTTTGTCATATTGTACACGACAGTTGTATTATTAAGTTGTATTTGAATTCAGTACCATGTATCTGGCGACTCAAGATGGGTGATGTATACCTAATTTTGGGATGTCACAACTTATGTGTGAGTGAGGTTGTTATATATATATATATATATGTATATATATTATAATAAGCTTTGTTTTTTATGAAAAAAATAATATATTATATTTTATTATGCATAGTGTTTGCAAAGTAAAATTAGAAAAATTCGACGAATTCGACGAATTCGCCGTATTTCTTCAGAGTTTAAGGAAGCTTTGAGTGTAAAAAATAGTGAAAGTTTTCTTCAAGAATATATCCACTATACCAGTTGGAATTGCTCTTCTTTTTTAGGTAAGAGGTATTATTTATTTCATATTCGCTTACAATATTATTTTTCGTATTTGTAAGGACATTTATTTTCGATCAATATTCGTAAGGAATATTATTTTCGTTCAATATTCGTAAGGAATATTATCTTCGTTCAATATTCGTAAGGAATATTATTTTCGTTCAATAGTCGTAAGGGATATTATTTTTGTTCAATATTCGTAAGAAATAATATTTTCTTCCATACTCTGTAGTATATAAGTAATATTATTTCGTTTCAGATTCCAAATTCTACACTCATTTTGTTAAGTATTGCTTCTATACTCCTTGAAATTAGTAGAATATCCTTGAAATTTGCGCTTCATCTAGTATCGTTTCACATGGATATTTTTCTGAACATTCTTGTTAAATTTTAAAACTTTTCATGTCGAGATACTATTCATTTATACGGCACTATTTATACGTATGGGTAGTATTCACGAAGTACTACTATTCACTAGGTACTATTTACTCAGGTACTATTTACCCGGGGTACTATTCATAACAAAAATTGATTTCTTTTTTATCCAAATTATTTTTGATACGTGAATATTATTCTTGAATTTTACTCCACAAAGCAGTATCATGTTGACAATTTGGACATTTTTAAACTCTAGATAAATTTAAAGTCTTTAATATTTATCCTTGATTTCATTTAATTGAATTCTTATATCATTGTCATCATCCTCATTCTTATATTTTGATAAAAGTCATCTTTGGCCCGTAGTGCATAGATGGACTGTTGATTGGTATGATTATGAAAATGGATTATTCGGTATAATCATGACCTGTAATGTTACAAATGATGTGGTAAAAGTCCTCATTGGCCCGTAGTGCATTGATGGACAGTTGTGGGAATGATCATGATCATGTGTTCTCTTCGGTCAAGGGTGCAAAGATGAATGGTTGTTTGACATGATCATGACCATTGTTGATAACACAAATATCATTGGCCTGTAGTGCATGGATAATTCATGGATGTGATACTAATGAATATCCTTGGCCCATAGTGCATGGATAATTCAGTGATGTGGATTATTTATTAAGCCGAGTCTCAGTGATAAAATTGATGATAAACTTTTAAATCATAGAAGATAGTAGATATCATGTATACTTGACTTTTCTAATGGATTGTTATTTTCACTGCAGTTGTTGATCTAAAACTTGTTGTCTGTTCTATTCTATCAGTTGTTATACTGTTGAAGGCTAATGATAATTTATTCTGCATTATCTTAGTCATAATATTTTTTACTGGGCTAGTTGAGCTCACCTTTTTCTTTCATTGTTGTCTTCAGAAAATGAGAATATAGCTTGGACTAGTCAGGGAATGGAGTGACGGTCCGAGATGGTTGTTATAGTAGTCATCACTATTCTATGAAATAGTGTGATAATAATTGTAATGGGGACTTATTTTGAATTTGGATATTGTTTATAAGATAATATTTGTATTAAAACTCACAACTTATGTTTTGGCGTATTCTGCGCGACAATTAATAATTGTGAATTTGGATATTGTTTATAAGATAAGTTTGTATTTGAATTTTGTACCATCTATTTGGTGACTCGGAATGGGTGATGTATACCTATTTTAGGGGCGTCACAATTTTGAGCTACGAAATAGAGATGATCTGTTTGTGTACAATACATAGTACAAATAGCTGATCACCTGGAGTAGGAGATGGATGGTCCATAATCTTTAAGACTAATAAAGGTTACGGTAGAAAATTTTGATAACCTGGGACATAGTTCGTGGTCTTCTGACCCTCTGTATATCTATTTGATCTTGATATCTAAGTTTATTGAAAGTTAAATATTCCATTGATCTTATAGTTCTTGACTTAAAGTTGGTTGTTTCTAGTAATGAATATATTATTCAGTTGAAGCTTGTTCCCTTGTTCATTCATATACTGTTGTTATACATTGTTCTACTTGTGAGCAAGTTTTTTTGCTCACTCTTGCATAAAATATTTAAGCTAAATTCAAAAATCCCGAGGAACCGTCTACAAGCAAATGAAAGGGCAAGATGCATCAGTAGATAATGATGTTTACCTTATCTTTTTATTCATGAAGCTTGTGTAATAGATTTATTAAGTTTTATTTATTCCGCTGTTATGATGTAATAATTAAAGGTTAGTTGACCCGAGATTTCATTTTGAATATGTAACCCTTTAATGGGATTATGAATTTTTACTTTTGAAGTTTAATATTTATTATGGGTAGTTAGATGTGATTGCGTTGGATCTTAAGTACCAAATATGTGGGATTGAAGTACCCGAATTTGGGGATGTCACAGAACTCGTACCTAAAGAAGCTCATTTCTACAAGGGTATGAATCTGATTCTCCATCTCTTTTCATTGTTTGATAATTAAGCACAAAGTATGATTATGGTGATGATTTATATGAAAATTTTAAATTCCTATTTTATCACGCTTCCGCTACTTTTATGTAATTTGATTGCATGATTGCGCTATATACAAATCTAACAGTAGTATCAGAGCCTATCTTTGTTCTAATTATCTATATCGATGATTCCATGTATGTATGTATGATATGCGATTGGATCGAATTTTCTGGGTAAAGAAAAAAAAATTTGTTCTACTACGCGGCATGGTCGCGTCGCTTTCAGTTCATTCTAGAGTGTGGTCACGCCCATCTACAGTAAAACAATTATGTACTTGCGGCGAGGACGCACTGCTTCCTAGTTCATTCTGAGTGCGGCCGCGCCACTCTCCAAAATCTTAAATTTATTTATTTCTTCAATTTGAAATAAATGATTTATTTAATTGAAAAAAGTTTAAAATAAAGATATTTATTTTATCTGGAATATGATTTCATATTGCTAAAAATTAAAAGAGTTTAATTTTGATTTGGTTTTTGATTAAAATAAAAGAGTTTATTTTATTTCAAAACTAAATTTTAGCAAACTTTTGCCCATCAAATGATATCAATGCATATATGAAATGTATTTATTATTCATGAGATGAATATTATTTATTGATGCATATGGTGATATATATGATAATAAATTGGATTGATTATGGAATATTGACCAATGTGATTAACTTTTATTTTTGTTGGATGCATAAATGATTGGGTTTTATTAAATGGGGTTTGTGTACCTCGTCTTCTCTATTTTTTTTGATGTAATTTATATCTCCCTCATATGTACTTCTCCTTGACTGTTGATCAATGTTTCTATTTAATGTAAATAGTTTATGTAATAGGATTAGTTAAAATTACTTGAAGAACCAGAGACCAAGAAGTAAGGAGCGCTTGAAGACCCATTTGTAATGGAGCTCGGGTTTAAATGTAATAGTTATATTTAAATCAGTTCTTGCACCCTAGGTTTGACTTTTTGGTTCACTTGGTGACTCTAGTGAACCAAACTAGAATAAAAGTCCATAATCAATCCGGATAGAATATATATATATATATAGGGAGCCCTTCCATAGCAATATAGGTTGCTATGGGTCTTTATCTGACACACCCCTTTTTGGAGCGTTGATAAACTTATTGGAAATTTGAGATTGAAACATAAATATATTTAGTAGTAACAACTTATCAAGCTTTTATTTTAATATGAGGACCCCACCATAGTTAACATGTTGTCGGTTTGTTTAACTAAAAGCGAATTTTTAATATTAAATATCGACCGATGCGACATGTACTTTAGCTTGTATAAAAAAAAAAAATAATTTCAAAAATAGTAACAAGCTCTTACGATATAAAAAAAAAAAAAAAATATTCTAAACCGTAACAAGCTCTTACGGCTTGTAAAAAAAAAAATATTTTTAACAAATGTTTTTATAACAAATAATTTATAACAAATATTTTTATAACAAATGTTTTTATAACATATTTTATAACAAAAATATGTTAACAAAAATATTTTATAACAAAAATATGTTAAAAAAATTTTTTTTTTTTATAATAGTAACAAGCTCTTACTTACTTAAAAAAAAAAAAAAAAAAAAAAATAGTATGACTGTAATAAGCTCTTACGATATTGTAACAAAAAAAAAATGTTTTTAACAAATGTTTTTATAACAAAAATAAAAACATTTGTTTTTATAAAACATTTATTTTTTATTTTTATTTTTTTTATTTTCGGTGGAGCTTAGTCTTAAACAATACTTTTTTTTTTTTATTTAAGTAGTAGAGAGCTTTATGCAGAAGCTAATTTTTTTTTTTCTTCTTTTCTCCATTATATGTTATATTTCAACAAATTAAAATAAAATAAAAAATAAAAAATAACTTGAAATTAAATTATACTTTGTCATAATTTGAAGAAAAAAAATTTCGATATACCAACTAGTAGGCTATTTGAGCAGATTCGAACTTCATGACCTCATGCACCAATACCTCGTTATATGACCACCCGAGCACCACGGGCCTATTTTGCTAAGTTTAACCGATGATATATCCTTATAGAAAAACTTCACCATCCCCAAAATCTATATTCTTGCATTACTATTATATTACGATTTATTATTATTAATAAATTTATATTATTAATTGGATTTTCTAAATAGAAATAAGTTAATATCTATATTTATTATTATCCCTTAATATGTTTTCTTATCTTTGTAATAATATCAATAAAAAGATTGTTAATATATTAAAATAAATATCATTCTTTAATAAAATATAAATAATGATCATTATAAATCTTGTATTATTAGTATTAATAATTTTATTATTAAGCAATGATTATTAGTAATGATTTTATATATTAAGCAATGATTTTATTATTAAGAAATGATTTTATTATTAATAAAACTAGTTCAATTAGTCTAATAAGTAATGATGATAATTTTTCAAGTCATTTAGGAAATTAATTTACTTATCGAATTTATAAAAGTAGTGAAGTATTATATTATAATAATAATAATAATAATAATGTGATTATCAATATTAGAAGTCTGATTATACCAATACTAGTCTTTGCATAACATTAAGAGGAATAGTACATATTACATCTTCATTTTCATAAAAAAAAAAAACATAGAATGATTAATACAACCAATAGCGCTTATTTTTTTGGCTCGGGAAGCCCTAACTTTCGATAGTGATTTAAGCTTATGGTAGTCGGTTTCAAAGCCACAAATTGCACATTTTCGATGAGTCTTAGAAGGAATGATTTTCTCGAGTGCACTCTTGAATCTAGATTGTTTTTTGCGGCCCTTTGTTTGAGAAATATTAGGCGGCAAAAACTCTTCTTCTTCTTCCACCTCTGCATCTTCATCGTCATTATCGTATCCCATATCATGATTTGGATCTCCAATTGTCTGCAATCAATGTCGCGTCATCGCCGGATTCAATAATATTCTCATCCGGATCATCTTGGTCGACCAACTCTTTTCCTCGTGCATTCAGTTTAAGAACAGTTTTGTAACCTCGGACTGAGCAAGCCGCTTTGCTCGCTAACTCCTGGTAATCACTCATCAAATGATTATAGCGCATTGCTTGATTTTGTTCGAAGTCAGCAGATGTGGAGTTAAAGAGTAAGTCTTCACCATAGCTTTTGTTCGCGTCTCTTGTCCACCGATGAAGGATCATATCGGTCGGTATTTGTGAAATACTCTTTCTTTATGAAATATCTCGAAGATGTGCTGCATAATTCACGAGTGAGAAAACATTTGGCGATTACATATAGCGAGTCATAGTTGTCGATTGTTGACAACTTCTTTATATCTTCCACCACTTTCGGTTGCATCGCATTATACTACTGCATAAACCTTAGTATCGGTGACACCTGACTCACTAAGTTTATGAACATTGTATTTCATGGAATCGGCGAATTGGCGTTGGAAGCGTCTAAACATCTCTTTTTGTGTACACTTTATGCGGCATGAACTTCTAAAGATGAGCCGAGTACCATAATCCTTTTTTACGATGTTTTGTTATGTAGTCGGCCTTCCTCTCCACGATAAGCTGTCTTTCTCTGACCTTTTGACTCTGCGGTACAAAACATAGCATACTGTTGATGCATTAACATACTCATCAAAAAAGGCATTCATGCTCTCGCTTCTTCGGTGGTAGTCATTCCATGACAAAATATCTCTTTGTATATGTTGGAATCCATTTACGCCGTACATCATACAAACTTCCAAGCCATTCATTAGTATACAATTCATAGGAACTTATCGAATATGCCAGCGCTCTTCAAATTCCTCGATGGACAATGAGTTATACACACAGTTTGTTAAAATCATTTTTGAGCGATGGATGCTCATAATAAACATGATGTAATTTTTAGGAAATTTATTGCTAATATGCGAGAACACGATAAATGATAACTAGTTGGAAAATGTAGTAGCAATAGCATTACTCGTGGCTCTGTCTTGATCGATGATGATGGTTGTAGGTGCCTTGTAGTCCATGGCTTCAAGCCGTATACATAATACCCAAACGAAAGTGTCCTCTGTCTCATCTAAATAACGATCTGCAAATCAAACAATATAGGCCGATAATGGTGGTTGACCCGGCAAATGGAACAAGCGGCATACCCATACTTATTTGTCCGGTATGTACTTATCAAATGTCTGGCGTCTCCGAGCAGTTGATATATAAACCTTGATGGAGCGTCAACCCACGAATACACAAGCTATGCGGTTGTTTTCACCGGGTTTCACTTGGAAAAAAAAAAATTTTCATCACTTAGGATGCAAGTTTGTTCAAATGATTGACAATGACTTGTGCATCGTTTTCATCTGCGAGAATCACGCCTTAAATCTACGCACCACATTCTCAACATTAGCAGATGAAAGGAACATTTTGCAACCCACCTCCCATTGTGCTCAAAACATTCATCATCTTACTAGGACCAATCTGGGACTTATTTAAAGTGTCGATTAAAGTTCTTGCAGCGGGAGTAATATTTACGTGAGTCTCGATCAAATCTACTTTGGTGGGGGGTCACTAAGTGATGATTGTGCTCTAATTCAACGGTGAGATATCGCATGATTGTCCTCTTTCTTATTGTGGACAACATATATTCTAGCTTTGCACATTGTTAGATCTATAGAGTCTCTCTGTCTACAGTTATTTTATTACTACTATCTTCATCATCGGGTAAACTCTTACCAACAATTGGTGTCTGAGGCTTTCTTACATACATCTTGCCTAGATCGATATCATTCGTATTAGCATGTTTATGACTAGTTGCAATTCTAATCTCAAATCCATTTTTGCGAGCATATGATCTATAAAAATATTGACCTCTTCCAGCGTACAAAATAATTGACAGCGTGCGAACAATATCAGTTATTACATGTCAACTTCACTAACAAATTCGGATGTATTATATGACATTTTGAAAAACTTACTTGTGAATAATAGTGATGAATTTTGCTCGATCGAACTTGACTTGATTTTACGAAGTGAAAGTGGGCAACGGATGAAACAAATTATGAGTAGAGGAGAAAGAAAATAATATCGAGAGAACAAATTCTATGGAAGGATAAGAAGATAACTTGAGAAAATAGCGACTTCTAGACAATATTTAAAGGTAAAAAGATCGGTAGAATCTGATTAGTAGCGGTTAATGCTCGAAAGTCAAACTAATGTACTTTTCCCATATAATCAATGTCGACTTTGTTCTATTCCCATAGTGTTGTATTATTATGTTTGACTACTTATTCACAGACATTATAATTATAATAATAATAATAATAATAATAATAATAATAATAATAAAAATAATAAAAAGTACATAAACCACTAGAATATGGAGCGACTTTGTACTCAATTCGTAATTATAATAGAATAATAATAATAATCGAATAATTATAATAAAATAATGAGAAATTTAATTTGGGGGAGATGGAATGTTTTAAGATATATTCAAATCCAAGGTAAATATATGACTAGGCAAGTGGTGCTCGGGTGGTATATGGCGAGGTATTGGTGCATGAGGTCTCGAGTTTGAGTCTAGCTAATGATGAAAAATTGATTTATTCGGTAGTAAGAGCTTGTCGATCGCTTTATTAATGTACTTTTTTTTTTCGGTAGTTATAGCCTCTCTAGCTTGTATAAAAAAATAAAAAAAAAAAAAAAAATAAAAATTCCAAATAGTAAGAGCTTGTCGGTCGCTTTATTAATGTACTTTTTTTTCAGAAGTTATAGCCTCTCTAGGCTTGCATAAAAAAAAAAAAAAAAAAAATTCAATAGTAAGAGCTTGTCGATTCGCCTATTAATGTACTTTTTTTTTTTTTTTAAAGCCGTTATAGCCTCTCTAAACTTATATAAAAAAAAAAACCAAGCCAGTAAGAGCTTGTCGATTCGCCATCGCCTCGGAAAACACAATTTTGACAAAATGACAAACCAGTGCCTGGAAATGCACTTTTGACCACTTTTTTATGCAACATTGCCTCGGGAAAGAACACCGCAAGCTCGATAAACTAAAAAGTGAGACATTTGTTTGAATTTGGTCTAAATTAATTCATATATAGGACATTTGAATGAGAGCTTATTTAAGCGTCTATTCGAACACATGTTGTTCAAACTAAAGTTCACTTGCCAAGCTAGATAAAATAAAAATAATGAGAGAGTAGAGAGGAGTATTTTGGAAGAGGAGCAAAAAACTTCAACAAATTAAATCAATTTGGAATCCATTTATTATATTATTCGAAGACAAGAATTTTTTGTAAGATATATTGTTATTGGTACTCCATTTCATATTATTATTTCTTGACATGTAAGATAATAGTTTTATCACTTCATGTTATTCTTGAATTAAAGGGATATAATACCATGCATGTATTTGTTTTGTTGTCATTAATGCATGTTATCCTTGCATATTATGCATGTATGTCTTAAGTAGGATGCTTTTTATTTGTTTTTTATTTTAATTTCTTTGAGTCATCATTATCTGATGGAGAAAAAGAAAAAAAAAAAAAAAAAAAAAAGGTAAGGTTTAAAATCTGTCGTAGGAAAAAAAAAAAAAAAAAAAAAAAAAGCATAGCATGCATTGATAAGTATTTATTTTATGGGAGTTTTCATTTATTGTTTTTATTTTATTCGATTGTACTCGATTGTTCACTTATTGTTTTAATTTTTTTCTTCTTATTGTTTTTATTTTTAATAGTTTACATTTTTTTACTAGTTTTTAATGCATATTAATATTATTACATTATATACATGCATATTATTATTACATGCATGTTGTTGAGTTTTTAATGCATGTTAGTGTGTATTATTATTCTTGTCATTTTGCAACATGTTACTTTCAACTTCATTTTGTCATGCATCTTAATACTAATATGGAATTGATGTATTTTTTAGGTAAAAGATGGATAGTTGGGAATATGGGCGATTGATCCGAGTGTTACGCATGATCAACAAGATCATATGTCGGATGACATATATCATGGGAGAGATAGGGAAAACTAAGCTCAGTCGATATCTTGATCGGAAATATAATCGGTGGGCTTTGACAAAAGAACAAAAAATCCTTTTAAATAAATGTGGATTTGGAGTATTTAGTTATCAAGGTGTTGTACACCAAAGCCCGATCTTGATGCGATATACGCCTTGAGTCGAGAGATGGCGCTAGGAGACTAATACTTTTCATTTAAAGCGTGGAGAAATAACAATCACGTTAGAGGATGTTCACTTTATTTTTGGGTTAACCGGGTGGTAGGAAAGCCCATATGGGTCTCCTTCTTTGTCACCAATTTGAATTATTTTAGGGATTGTTTTGGAGATCAATTAAGTGGTGAATATTTTAGTTCAAAAAAGCGCGGTGCAATTTCATTAGTGTGGTTGCACGAACATTTTAATAAATGTCTAGAAGAATGCAAGTAAAGATGTTGTAGGCGACACCAAAGGCATACATGTTGTGGTTGTGTGGGGCGATATTATTCCCTAATAGGAATAGAAATAGTGTGCACCCGATATTTGTCTTTTATTGCTATATTTGAAGATTGTGTAACTTACTCTTGAGTATTTGCTGCGGTGTTAGCATATTTATCTGAGATCTTTATATCTTGCTACTAGGAAAGGAGTTAAATACATTAATGGTTGTGTTACATTGTTACAAATTTGGGCTTATGAGCGTGTAAGTATTGGAAAGCCAAACCCTTGGCCACAATCATCCTTATGGTTACCTAGGGCTTTAGCATGGTCTATTTTGGAGCCCCAGTTACCACAGTAGGCGTGAGAATCCCCATCACCATTTGTCATTTCTGGGGAGTTAGATATTAAGTACATGTGGGATGTGGTTTGGCGGCCTTACATAATGTGGGATGATGATATCGGTGGATTTAATTTTGAAGGCGGGTTGTTGGGATCTGGTGGGGTCCCTTGATCCACTTTGATATTGTGGAATTTGGATCTTGGGGCCGTGTAGTGTGATGAGGCGAGTTCGGGTTCATGCAAGGCATACCATCAATGACCAAAAACCACGGTGACCTTAAGGCGGAGAAAAAATTTAAATTTATTGATGTCGAGGATTGCATGGCCTTGAGAGGGAATATATTTCGATGTGGGAGGCATACATGGATCATCTCGAAGGACAACAAAGCCGAAATTTGATTATGTCCCAATAGATGATTACATGGTGCAGTATAGGAAAATTACCGTTGGAAAATTCACCCAAACCTCGACAATGACGACCACGACGGTTGTTATGAGCCTCGGGCCATTTCTGACCAACAACACCTTATTCAAATGGTATAAAATTATATTCTTCTTTAATAAATCATGTATTGGAGTAAATACTTAATATTACATTTATTCATATTTATTGTTAATAATATTTGTTTGTGTTTATCTTATATGTGAGTTGAGAGTGCAAAGTCGTTACTTGATAAATTTTTGATTACTTACTCAATTTGCCTCCGAGTTGGTTACGCAAAAAATAATTGGGATTTCAATCGCCTATCGACTTGAAGCAAGAGGTAAACAAATACCTCGGCAGGGGGTCCATAAATTTTGGACCACGGTCCCAATACACCTGACTTCAGCGAAGGGCTTGGGAAACAAAGCTGATTATGTTATACAAGAGAGCTACATACCCACCCCACAAGTAATCGAGGAGAGCTCCATTCCCACCACCCAAGCCTACGAGGAGTGTTACATTCCAACCTTCCAAACCTATGAGAGTGTTACATTCAACCAACTCTTCATTTTGCGGGACTTTTCGGCCTTGAGGATCTAGTTCACAAAAGGTATATATAGTTATGTTAATAGTGATGGTTTTAATTATTATTGCTATATAATAATAATGTACATTTGGGTCTCGATCAGTACAAGATGCGGAGACCACATCTCTTATGGACCAAAAGGGTCCTTATCCAAAAAGACTTAAAGATTGGAAGGAGACATTTGTAAATAAACATATGTTTGGAAGCGTGGTGGCACCGGAAGGGATTTATATCCTTTATCACATCGCGCCATTTATATGAATTAGAACCTGATGCGGTGCGATCCTTAGGGCACAGGAGTTGGATATTGAGCATGTCATCGGCGCTTATATGTTGTTGCTCACGAGGCGGAGAGGAATACTACGGTCATGGGGAATCAAAGGTGGTCCCAATTTGGTTTCATTAATTCATTCTTCATGCATCTTAGGCGGGGCTATGTGCCTGCACTAACGTGAATCTTGCATGGAGTTTTTTGCGATCCGTATGTTAACCAAGATGTTGGTCCACCTTTTACGAATGCAAATACATATTCATCTTGGCGGTGTGTAGTACCAATCAGCGCCATTTTGTCTTGTTCTATTCGCGATTGAAGATTGGATGGTTACCATAAATGACCCCACTTTTCTGATGACACTAAGTATATTAAGTTACATGAAATGTACTCGAGAATTCTTTCAAGTTGCGGTATGTTTAGTTTTAAAATATTTTAATTTTATAATGTCCTTTAATATTAAAAATTATTAACCAACTACTTTTTATACATGCGGTACATTTGATACCATTTTGTTTGCGAAATGGTAATCCAAATCTTGATAGTGGCCAGTGGTAATCTCTTGTGCGGACCTTAAAGATTCGACCAGAAACAACACTGACCACTCAATTGTGGCATTTTTATATGCAAGTATGTTATTTGTTTCGTTAGGGCCGATGGTAATATTTACGAAGAAGTGGTCCTTGGAAGATGTCACGATCTTTCGATTCTGGCGTCGCGTGGGAGCTCTACAAGAAATCATAAGATTACTCCGGCCTCTGAAATATAGAACTTATCCAACGTTATCTAATATACATATTAGAAAATGAAGATGTAATATATACTATTCCTCTTAATGTTATGCGATACTAGTATTGGTATAATCTGTACTTCTAATATTGATAATCACATTATTATTATTATTATTATAATACTTCACTACTTTTATAAATTCGATAAGTAAATTAATTTCACGAAATGACTTGAAAAATTATCATCATTACTTATTAGACTAATTGAACTAGTTTTATTAATAATAAAATCATTTCTTAATAATAAAATCATTTCTTAATATATAAAATCATTACTAATAATCATTGCTTAATAATAAAATTATTAATACTAATAATACAAGATTTATAATGATCATTATTTATATTTTATTAAAGAATGATATTTATTTTAATATATTAATAATCTTTTTATTGATATTATTACAAAGATAAGAAAACATATTAAAGGGATAATAATAAATATAGATATTAACTTATTTCTATTTAGAAAAATTTAATTAATAATATAAATTTATTAATAATAATAAATCGTAATATAATAGTAATGCGAGAATATAGATTTTTGGGGATGGTGAAGTTTTTCTATAAGGATATATCCTTGGTTAAACTTAGCGACTAGGCAAGTGGTGCTCGGGTGGTCGTATATAATGAGGTATTGGTGTGCGTGAGGTCGTGAGTTCGAATCATTCATTAGTGATTCTTAGTTGGTATATCGAAATTTTTTTCTTCTTGGTAGTGATGAGGCTATCTCTAAGTAGGGTTGTTTTTTTATTTTATTTTATTTTAATTTCTTTGAGTCATAACATATAATGGAGAAAAGAAGAAAAAAAAAATATTAGTAAATAAGTCAAGCTCTCTAAGTAGGAAATAAAAAAAAAAAGTATTAAAAAATAAGGTATAAGCTCCCGTAGAAATAAAAAAAAAAAAAAAAAAATGTTTTATAAAACAAATATTTTATAACAAATATTTTTATTTTTGTTATAAAATATGTTATAAAACATTTAAAAACATTTATTAAAACATTTTTTTTATAAAAGTAGTAAGAGCTTATTTTTTATTATAAAAAAAATTTATTTTTAACATATTTTTTGTTATAAAAATATTTTTGTTAACATATTTTGTTTATAAAATATGTTATAAAAACATTTGTTATAAATTATTTTTATAAAAACATTTGTTAAAACAATTTTTTTTAAAACAATAGTAAGAGCTTATTACAGTTTAGATTTTTTTTTTTTTTTTTTAAGTAGTAAGAGTTTGTTTAGTTTATTTTTTTTTTTTTTTTAAGTCGTAAGAGCTTTATTACGGTTTGAATTTTTTTTTTTTTTTTATACAAGCTGGTGCAAATTTTGCATTTATCGTCGTATTATTTAATATTAAAAATTCATTTTAGTTAAACAAATGACAACATGTTGACTATGGTGGGGTCCTCATATTAAAATAAAAAGATTACAAGTTATTACAATTTGAATATATTTATGTTTCAACCTCGGCCTTCCAATAAGTTTATCAACGTTCCAAAAATGGGGTGTTACAGTACCCATAACAATAAGTTCTTTATGGAAGAGCTCCATATATATATATATATATATATATATATATATATATATATATATATATATATATATATATATATATATATAAGTAGGATCTGTCAGGAGAACTGCAGACAGTTTAAAATTCAAACCTTTTTAAAAGCAATATATTTTTTTTAATATTTTGATAAATGGAATTTTTACATAATCTGAGTGTTTTGGGTGTGATTTGGATACATATAACAAAACATGTATGCATGCATCGTATATAGGCTGTACATACATGTTTTTGTTATATATCCAAATCACACCCATGTATTATGTAAAATTCAGATTCAAAAAATATTAAAAAATTTAGTTGTTTTAAAAAAAAAGCAAAAAAAAATGGGGTCCGGCTTTTGGTCAGGTCCGGGAGTTCGGACCTGATCCATTTTTGTGTGTGTGTGTGTGTGTGTGTGCGCATACGCATGGGTGCTAAACAAGATGAGATAAATAATAACAAACCCCTCAAAGAAATTATATTAAGTTGTAACGTTAAAAGATATTTGGAATATCAAACGTCGCCTTTTACTTGGTAAAGCGATAGAGTATTGAATATTTAATATGAATTTGTTGTGCACACACAAGGAAAGTATTAACATTTAAGATGTTGCTTTATTACATATGATGTTTATAAGAAATGGAACATTACCGCTTTGTTGTGCAAACACAAGGACTGTAGTTTTCTCTTCGCTTATATGGAAATGATGGGTCTGACTTTACTTAGATTATTTTTGTTTGGATGTACACACACTTTACCATTATGATCTAAGAGGTAAAATAAAAGGGAGTTACATGGTGATGTAATTGACAAGAGTTGTCTACCTATTTATTTATATATAGTTTGTTGTGCACACACAAGGCTATATATATTTGAAATTAAATCCTTATTCTCATTAGCAGATCTTTAATTAGATTTTTCTGAACTATATAAAAGAGGGTAATATAGTTTGAAGAAAATAGTGGGAGATACCAATTTAAGACAAGATCTAATTTATTTTGGTAATTAATTAAATGAATGTATGCTAAAATGTTATTTTTTTCACATGCATAATTTAAAAATGTTAAACTCACTAATATCACTGCGTAACATACTTGATGTTAACAAACTGACCTGGCCGAATTTCACTGGCTGGTTAAGAAATTTGAGAATTATTTTCACTGCTGAAAAGATTTCTTATGTCCTAAATTCTTTCGTCCCTATAATTGTTGCAGACTCGGCCTCTAAGGAAGAGATTACTACTTTTAAAAAGTGGCAAGATGATGCAACCGTGACTCAATGCATCATACTCGCATCCATGAGTAACGAGCTTCAGCAAGAAACTATGGATGCTTCTACTATATTGCTTCACCTCAAAGAGTTGTATATGGAGAAAAGTAGGACTGCTAGATATTAGATATATAAGGAGCTCTTCCGATCTCGTATGACTGATGGCACTACTGTTGAGACTAATGTCCTAAAGATGATTAATTTGATTGAACAACTTTGACAGCTAGGGTTCATTATGGATGGGGAGTTAAGTCAAGATTTGATCTTAAAGTCACTCCTAGACACCTTACAATTTGTTGTGAATTTTCACATGAATAAGTTGGATGTCAGCTTACCTGAATTACTTAACATGTTGAAAAATGTTGAAGGTCACTTCCTATCCAAGAAGGACCAAGTCTTATTGGTAGATGATTCTTCCAAGAAAAGGAAGAGGCCCAAGGTTTCTTCTGAAAAGAAGAAAAATAAGAAGGCTAAGGGCAAGGCAAAAGTGAAGGATAAAAAGAAATTTGATCCAGCTAGCAAAGAAATATGCTTCCATTGCAAAAGCAGAAGAGGCTTGGAGAAGCTTTGACTTCCGATTAAGGTTTGTTCATGATTGAAATTAATTTTTTTGAAAGTTAAAGTTCTACTTAGGTATTGGATATCAACTGTGGTTCTCACATATGTAACACTATGCAGGGACTAAGCAGAAGTAGAAAGCTGAACAAAGAAGAGGTCGTCCTACAAGTGGAAAATGGAGCAAAGGTTGCTGCATTAGCTATAGGGACTTATTGTTTAGCACTGCCTATGGGCAAGTCCATTAGCTTAAATAATTGGTATTTTATTCCAATAATTATAAGAAACATTATTTCAATTTCAGTATTGGATATGGATGGTTTTGATATTATAATAAAGAACAATAATTGTTCCATCTATAATAAAATTGTTTTATATGGTGTTGGTAAATTGTTGAATGGACTTTACATACTTGACCTGCAAAAAAATATATTTCAAATTGAACAAACTAAGAAAAGGAAAAGAGATGATGTTAATTATACTTTTATATAGAACTGTAGACTCGGTCATATTAATGAAACAAGATTTTCCAAATTACATAAAGATGGGCTATTAGAGCTATCTGATTATGAATCATATCCAACATGTGAATCTTGTCTCATGGGTAAGATGACTAAATCTCCTTTTAGTGGAAAAGGAAAAAGAATTACAGAGTTGTTAGCATTGGTACTCACAGACGTATGTGGACCTATGACAATGAATACACGATGAGGGTATTATTATTGTATTACTTTCACTTATGATCATTCAAGATTTTGATATGTATATTTGATTAAATACAAATTTGAATCGTTTGAAAAGTTCAAAGAATTAAGAAGTAAAGTAGAGAAACAAACTAACAAAAGTTATATGATTTTTTGATTGGATCGAGGTGGTGAATACTTAAACAGTGAGTTTCTCAATTATCTCAAATAAAATAATATAATCTCACAATGGACTCCACCAAGGACGCCACAGTTGAATGGTGTATTTGAAAGGAGAAATCGAACTTTTTTGGACATGGTTCGTTCCATGATGAGTTTTCTGAGCCTTCCGATTATCATTTTAGGGTTATGCCCTAGAATGTTAGGTTTTATATATAAGCGTGATTACGTAATCAAATCACATAAACATAAGCGGAAGCTTCGATAAAAGAAATTTAAAATTTTCATACAAACCATCACCATGATCATTCTTTGTGTAATTATCAATACTAACAAAGAAGAAGGAGAATCGATTCATACCCTTGTATGCAACAAAACTTTCTAGCACGAGTTCAACTCCTAGTCTTCGTAGTCTCCTTGAAGCAGTGAAATTGTATTCCTTCCTTTGATCGGCGTTAGCCACCCAAGTGTTTGACCTCAGAGGTGATCCACCAAGGAAGAACAAAATCAAAAAAGAAAGGT